>PVJA010022391.1:22493-34317 GCA_004027025.1 Myocastor coypus
TTTTTTTTTTTTTTTTTTTTTTTTTTTTTTTTTTTTTTACATTTTTTTCCTGTGCAAATATCTTTTCCTATCACTACAGTGAGCTTTAGGTGTGTTGACCCTACCTTAGATCTAGTGAGGTATAAAATTCTGACCAGGCCACGGGAGGCATGCCACGAGCCTATTTCAGATATTCCAGAATGACTGTGGAACGAAAAAGATTCACTCTAACAGCTGGTGAAATATTTGGAATGAAAAGCTTTGTGCTGGAGCCACTTGCTATAAAGCTGTGTTGGGGAACCTGTAGCCCAACAGCAAAAAGTGTTAATGAAAGCATGCAGGTGGGAAAAACAGGCCAAATATTTACGCTACTTTATGACCTCAGTGGTGTATCTATACCTGCATGCAATGACCCCTGGAGTTTTCTATCACATGAAGCAATATGAAGTCATGTAGAATAAAACGATGCTGTGTCGCAGTGGACAACGTGCACTGCACAACAGCGATCCCCTAGCATTACAGTGAAACCCTGAATACTCCTTGGGTAATGATGACAGGGCCTTCCTAGTGCAAGTGTATGTTAGTGATGGTACCAGTGTAGATAAGCCCAAGAGGCTGCCAGTTTTAGAAAAGTATACATGCACCATGGCGTATCATTGACTTCTAAATAACGGATAAATAATAAGTAGGCATTTAAACGCCATGCATGTTCTCTATAAAGCCTTTTGCTCCCACAGTGCACACTTTCTATGCAGAGCAAAGTCAAACAGCATGGGCGCTGTGGCACCAGGCAATGCACACACCTCCCGCTTGCTACATCTGCCCCTGAGGACACCAGGGGCAGACACTGAGGGACAAACCTGCGCTGCCAGCTTTGGTCATGTTCAGGCTCCAATGTCCGCTCCAGTCATGAAATCGCCTGCTAATGAACGTTTCAGAACATGGCCCCACTGCTGACCAATGAATGTTTTCCCTTACTGCCTAAGCTAATGAAATGGTAATTTTTTTAATGCAGATATGGAATAAACTTTGATTGTTAAATATAATCATATCAGTTACTTTCTGTCTCAGCGTAAACATCTCTTTTAAAATGTTCAGAAAAAAATCAATTTTTTTCTTGGCCATTAGCAAAAATGTTATTAAAGTACTATAAATCTCTTCTTTGTGCAACAACTATACTATGATGAAAATTCCATAATTTCTTATTTATTCACTTATAAGATTATCTATGTATATCTATCAAGAACATGTAACAAGGCGACAAATAAATATATACATTGGACCTTTCCTTCTTTTTTTCTCTTTCTTTCTTTCTTTTCTTCTTTTGGTCTTTTTGAGACAAGGTCTCACTATACAGCTAAGGCTGGATTTGAACTCATTTTCTAGCCCAAGATGGGCTCAAACTCACAGAGACCTGTTTGCCTCAGCCTCTTGAGTGATGGAGCAATATTTTTTTCTCATGAAAATATGTCATGGCTTTTGTCACAAGCATAGGAAAATCTCTATGAGAAATGAAGGGACTAAAATGCCTACTCAAGATACACTAAGATATTGTAAGTAAGGATTGCGGTAAAAATGAAAATTATTGTTGTGATTTGAAGACTTCACTATTGAACAAAATTCAAAAAATATATGCTAAGTTTATACAAGATAAAGATAAGATGATTTTTTCTTTTTCTTTCTTATATTGGCACAGCACAGCTGTTGATCATGTACAGAGAAAAAATGAGAATTTTTCTAGTGTAGAAAAGCACAAGAGAGGCTCTCCATCTTATGAATAAAGAATGAGTTATAGGATAGCTTGTGAACACATCCTTCACAAGCACTGAAGTTCTCTGCTTTTATTAGCAACCACAACTTTTAAAAATGGAGATGTCACTGAGACAGATTCTTTCAGAGATGAGTTGTAAAATGCGCTCTGGAACTGTTGGGGACTCGAGGCTGTATCTCAAGAGGCTGCTGCCCATTGGTTTGTTGGGTGGTCTAGAGACCTGTGGCCTTGGCAGTGCGAAGTGGTCTTCAGCTGAGTGCCTGCGTCACCCTCCATCAGCAGCCCCGAGCGCTGTGAGGGCGCAGTGTTAGCTGACTCCATGTCGAGGCCAACGCGTCTAGACTGACCCTCCACATGGATTTCAAGCACCCCTTGGGAGAAATACAAAAGGATTAGGATATTCTCCAGATACTGATGTAATTCCTTGTTTTAATAAAGAAAACAATTGCTATTATATAATGAAAATGTCAGCTTTCTAATTATAAAATTGCTCAGATAATTTATAACTTGACAATCTGAGGAAATACATTGAAAACCACTGAATGTGGGGTATGCCAGTCAGTCAAATGATTCCAAAACAAAGTGGATCATCAAAAAGTATTTATTATTATAAAAAAATGTCTTAATATATCCCCCATTCATTTGCAATAACTTCAATACAATCTTCTGGAATATAGTTGCTCTTCAAGTGATCCTAGGGACTCCCAGTCAAAAAAGGATCAAGTCAAATACCTTAACAAAGTATTTAAAATGTAGGTATTAAAAGTATCTTCTGGTATGACCTCATATTTATTAATTTTATCAAGCACTGTAAAAGAGTCTGTGTCTTCTATGATATCATATATAATTTTATAGTGAGCAACTATTACTCCACAGAATGATATGAGCAGCTTATTTATTTTTAATGTTTCAGAAACACTTGCCTCAAACTAACAAGAAATTCTGAAACCACCCTTCAAATTGCACTTTTTTTTTTTTTCTTGGATGAAAAATAATCCTGTATCTCAATCTTTGCTGGCAAATCTTCAAGTTCTTCTTAGCCCTGGTGGACAGTAATTTCCTGGAGTTTTTCTCAAAAATGACTTATTTTTGATACATAAGTAATGGTTCTGCCAAACATGCCTAAAATGTAGTGGAGGTTATTGAAGTGTTATGAATTAAACATTACATTAATTCATTTCTAACCATATCACAGCAGACAGGTTATGAAGTGTTAGATGAAAATTTTCTCCTAATTTTCTGTTCATTATTTAGGAAAGGTAGGACTTTTCAACTGATTGATGGCATGAACAACAGCAAAGTAGGGATTTTGATGCTTTAATGAGCAGTTTTCAACATCCTCGAAATAAATTTATCTGAATGAGAAAAATCTATTACCTTCACTTGTGTTTTATTTTGACTCAGTGGTATTCAGGGAAGTAGAAAAGCTTTATTAAAACTAAAAGAACGTTTCCAGGCGTAATCTGGTTAGAGCTTGTTGGTAGGTGGGGGCTGGAAGTGGATTAATTAGAAGTGGTTCCTATCCGGTGACTGATCTGACAAACCTCTGAGGCTTTCTGGAATGGGCCCGGGGTGGAGGGAGGGTTGATAATGAAAAGGCTGCCAGGCATTGGCCAGGCCCTGGCCACTCGCAGGCAGTTGGTGCCAAGGTCCTGGGTGAAGTCCTGGGCTGGTTGCTCTAGCACTTGATGGAGTTTCCAAGTAGTGTTTGCTGAAAATATCGCAAGAATTCTTGTGTTATATATGATCTGACAATTGTTTGTGTGTTTAGTTGATTAATGTCTCAGTTACTTTTTATCATCTCTGAGATAAAATCACCAGCAATTAGGGTTCAAGGGGAAAGGGCTTACTTTTGCCCCTACCCTGCAGAGGTTTCGGTCCATAATGGACTGGCTCCAAGGCAGAGAGGCACACGGAAGAGGGACCTTACGGGAGAGAAACTGCCCATAGTGGGCGCAAGGCAGGAAGCAGCAGGATGCAAGCAAGCAGCGCGGTCAGCAGCAGACCTCTTCTTGGGTCTTTATACTCAGCCCAGGGTACCCGTATGGCAAGCAGCACTCACAGCCAGGGAGGCAACCTTTAATCATGGCATTCCCCCTTGAACCAATCCCAGTCTTAAATCGCTAACCCCAGAATCCCACACTCTAGTTCCAGCTCCCCATAAAGCTGCACCTGTGACCCCATGAGGGTTTGGGGGGACATTCAGCCATCTGTCACAGCAATCATCACTGCAGAATCACAGCACTGTCACCTCAGTCCAGCTAAGATATCTTTGCTGAAAGAATAAGTGATGTTGAACTTCTAGCCATACATGCATACAAGCACAGGCATGCAGACACATAAAGGTCTCTGTGTCTCAGCACTTTAACTCTTATAGAAATACCATGGTGTGTCAGTGACTGAATTTTCCAGATTTAGGGCCAAATAACAGTGGAAATCACAGATACAGACTTCTGTGACATTATCAGAGTAGAATTTGACAGTAAATTTTATCAATCTGTATTTAAGTCTGCAAAGCCACTCTGGAAGTATTTAAAGTCTCCAAATCAATACCCTCACTTTTAGACTTCTATGAAGTATAGATAAGACACTTCTGACAATTTCATATGTAGCCAATCACACAACCAATCTGTAGTAGCCAGGAGGGAATTCGGAACAGTCATATTGACCATCTAAGTATTCATAGATTTTTTTTAATTCAAAATATTTATTTATTTTAAATTTAACAGTGGTTGTATTACATATTTTCATCATTGGATCAGTTCAGATTAATAGATATATGTATATAAGATTGATCAAACATTAACACTTTCAATAAAAAGCATTCATAGATTAATGTTAATCAGATTAAGGATCTGTTCTGTAGGCTTATTATAAATCCTTTTTTTTTGGAAAGGGTCTCAATCAGACTTGTAGTGACCCGCCTATTTACAGCCTCCCAATAGCTGGCATTACAAATGTGCGCCACCAATCCCAGTCTCAATTGCCATCCTTGCGTGACCCGGGGTGGGGGTGGGGGGAGGCCACCACGGCAGGCCCTGGGATCAAACTCATGGCCCCTGAGCCTGCTTGCAGGTACATTAATCCTCTAAGCTACTTGACCGGCCCTGTAAATCCTATGTTCTTCACATTTAGTTAAAAATATCAGGATAAAATATTTTCAACTAAAAGGAGTTATTTTTTGCATTCTCATTTTCAAAATGTTTGCAGTGTACGTGAGCTGATTGTGCACTCACAAAGTGTGTATTGTGTCTGTCTTACGCATTCTTTCTATTATGGCTCAGAAGCCACGTAATTTGTGGTCTGAATAGAAAAATACCCTTTTCACGTTTGCTAACAGGCAGGATGAGCAAGAGCTTCTTAGCATCGAGATCGAGTTTGCCTGGCAGAGACAACTGGTCACCATTCACCCAAACAACGCCTCCACATGGGCCGAAGCTCACCTTTACTAGGACTCTCACATAACATTGATGATAGCACACGGACACTGCCTGTGGTGTGTAGTGGCTGGCGCAAGGGAGCAGACAGCAGGCCCTGGAGACCCACAGTGAAGAATGGTCACCCACGGGCCTCAACCTGGAGGTCCCTGCATTCCATACAGCCATGCTTTTGCAGGACAACTCCAAGAAAGTGAGAAAAAAAAAAAGCCATGACAACCATGGAATGTATTCTTCCTTTCTTTCTATTTCTCTTCTTCTCTTCCTTTTTCTTTCTTTAACTCCCTCCTTACCTGTTGTGTACCAACTCCTCTTTCTGGCACTGAGCACATCAATGCCTTAACAGTATCACAACCGAAGTGTTAAAATCTTGGTGTCAGACTTGACCTAGTATCATTTTATACATTAATACTTCTACGATTTGTCAAAGTTATCTTAAATATTCTGAGCATTAACGTCTCATCTTATAAAATGTACATAATAATGATATTCCTGGGTAGAAATAATACAAATATGTATTTTTCATATTTATTTATTTATTTATTTATTTTGTCTTTTTGAGACAGGGTCTCGTTATGTAGTTCAGGCTGGCCTTGAGCTCACTTTTGTAGCCCAGGCTGGTCTCGAATTTACACCAATACTCCTGTCTCAGCTTCCCGAGTGCTGCGATTACAGGTGTGAGCCACCACGCCCGGCTTACAAATATGTATTTTTATTTTATTTTATTTTTATTTTTTAAATTTTTATTTATTTTTTATTTTTTTCTTGTTTCAGAACCTTTGTTTGTTTATTCACTCATTTTTATGGTGGGCTCAGCCTGCCCCGAGGGCAGGGCTGGCGCAGCATGTGGTGCCGGGGATCGAACCAAGGTCCCTGAAGCCACCCAAGCTTTCCCAAGCAGGCACTTTAGACCACTGAGCCATCCCGCCGGGCCCCCAAATATGTATTTTTAAACATTAACTTTATTTTAATTTCTTAAATTTATGTATCTGGTACAGGGTCTCACTAGGCAGATTAGACTCACCGCATCCTCCTGTTTTCTTCCTCCTCAGAACTGGGATTGCTGGCTTGTGCCATCATTCCCAGACTTGGTGACCAGCTCAGTATGCCCAGTGTCAGGCTAGGGATGAGGCCCAGGTACCTGTGCTTGCCCAAGCAGGTGCTTCCATCCGCTGAGCTATCCTGAGGGTCCTTTAAGCATGAACTTTAAACGAGACTTGCTAACTTTTCTTATAGACCAAGAGCCTGAGGACATTAATCATTACATTTTATTTCTTATGGTACATTACAGAACAAAACTATATAAGCTTAAAATCATCTTCCCCATATTCATTTGTAAGAAATTTTTGTTTGTAAGAAATATCAGCTTGTTCCAATACACAAGCCTATCCAAATAAATACTGCTTCTGTTCGTCAATTCAACTTTTTTTTTTAGTTTGCTTGATGAATATCACCTCAAAAAAAGGAAGTGTAGAAGTTCTTCACCATGCAGAGGTTGAGAAACATTATATAGCAAATTCATAATATTTTATTTTTACCATCATGCCTTATATTTGCTCCAGTGCTGGGATGATATACATCAATGACATTAAATCACTGAAAGCATGAGGAAAGAGTACTCCTTCATGCTGCTTTCAGCATAGAAGAAGAAATTTATAGTGAACAAGCTGTGGCCCTTACTAGTAAACCACAGAAACAACACCAGCAGGGTCATTTGTGGTTTGTGTGTGGTGCCGTGGTTCATAGAGATGGTCACTTTGCATACAATGGATGTTTGGTAATAACAAAATGTTGTCGGTTGTCGCAGCTAGAGGGTCAGTGGGTGCCATCTTGTGAGTATCAACCAAGGACACTGCAAAATATATCAGTGCACTGGAGCCTGCAAGAATAAGTAACCCCAAAGGAGCTGTGGTGCTGAGACTGGGACCCCTGCTGAAGAGGTAAAGGGAAGTGACAGTGACCCTGACGAGCACACCAGGCTGAGCAGAGTGTTCCTTCTGTAGCCAGTATTCTGTGAATGGGGGCACATTTTCCCATGTGTCCGTGTTTGCACAGTCAGGCATGTATTTAGCAAACTTCACAACTAACACAGGGACCATGCTGAACAATAATGAGATCACAGTGAGCGTGAAAGAGAAAATTCATTCATTAACTTATACGTGACAAAACTTGGGAAATGAATACATTAACAGATCATTACCTTGGCCTGTTTGTTTTTGTAAGAGTAATTATGAAATCGGGAACTCTTAGGAATGATTGGTTCAAAAGGAAAACCATCATTTTAAATGGTCAAATGGTTGGTCAAATCATCATCAGGAAAAAGCAATCTGAAGAAGTATTGATGCGGCTGGAGAGAGCGGTTGCCAGCTGCTGCTGCTGCTGCCCTCTTCCTGCTCTTGCACCAAGGAGGTGGCGTGGCACGACCCCTGACCGCACGGCACCGAAACTCTGGTCAAAACATTTACTCAGCTGCATGTACGGCTGAATGTAGTGCTGTCCCTTGCAGCGCACTTTGCTAAGGGACATCGGCGAATTAAAAAAAAAAATAAAATGTCCAATGCACTTAAAGGATGGAGCTTCACCTCATTCAGAAAGAAGATGTGTTGGGCTTGATTGACACCTGTTGTTACGTCTGATCATGCCCCTTGTCACAGGGAACGCGTGTCTGTAGAGAGCGGGTCTGCGTTCTATTGTCCCGTTTCCCTTCCTCCCTTCACCCTTTGTCTCCTCGTGTGCAGAAGATTCGCTCCCGCTTGCTTTCTGTTCCCCTTTAATCCCCTTCTCCTTCCTTCCCTTCTCCTCCTTCTCCCCTCTCCCGTTCGCCTTCCCTTTGAACGAGTTTCCTGCCTCTCAGTATCTGTCCTCCATTCTTTCTCTCCCTCACCCTTAGGATTTTTCACACAAGAAAAGCAAGGCAATGTTTAAACTTGCATGCCTGCTTTATGAATTCCACTTAAAATTATCCACTTACCTGGAAATGATTCACCTTTATCCTTCTTTACGGCCGTGTAGTCCTCCAGTGCCTATAAATGCCTCATTTTCTTTTTCCATTTGTCTACTGATGGGCCTGGATGCTGTTTCCAAGATTTAGCTGTTCTAAATTGTGCTGCTGTAAACATGGGAATGCATATGCCACTATGAGGTGATGCTTTTAACTATTTCGGGAAGATGACTAACAAGAATACTGGGCCAGATGGAACTTTTCGTCCTGGCCTTCTAGGAGCTTTCCAATTTACTCGCCCACCAATAACGAAGAGAAGTGTGTCATTTCCTCATGACTCCACCAGCATTTGCTACTGATTGTTTTTGTTTGTTTTTTGATACAGGATCTTGCTATGTAGTTGAGACTGCTATCTCAGCCTCCCTAGCACTGGGATTACAGATGTGCACCACCACGCCCTGCTTCAGGCCAGTACAGAGCGACCAGGGTTCTGGGGCCTGTGTGCATGCAGTCCTGCAGGTCAAGCTCAGGGCCTTGTACTTCTCGGGAGGGCACTTGGACCTCCTAGAAATCTCCCCATCCCATTCTTTACAAACTGACCTGGACTCCCAGGGCTTTTACTTTTCATTCGTCAGATAACCAATGATGTTGCAGATGTTTTTCATATATGCATTTATTTCCTATTTTTACCTCTGAGAAGTATATCTTCATCTCAGATGCCCGTTTTTGAGTCGTGTCTTCAATTTTAGTTATCTATACATTTTTTGAGTTTTTCTATATTGTAGATATTAGTTTTCCACCTGAGAAATAACTAACATATATTTTTTTCCCATTCAGTGGGTTGTCTCCTTAGTCTCTTCGGGAAGTCTTTAATTGTGCAAAAGCTTTTAATTTGGCATGATACCAGTTACTGGTTTCTCATAACATTTCCTAGGTGATGACGGTTTTCTCCTGAAGCCTCTGTCCACACCATCAACAGTCTTACCCGGTCCTCCTGCCAGCAGACATAGGGCCTCAGTTTTCATATTTGGATTTCAACATTTAACTTAGTGTATAGTCAGAGATATAGGTCTAGCTCAATCTTAGGCATGTGCAAACCTAGTTTCACAGCGCTAGTTATTAAAAAGCCTCTTTGTTCCAGTGAAGATGTTTAGCCCCTTGTCAAGGATAAGGTAGTGTGTGGTTGGGTGCTTGGAATTATGTCTTCACCCTTTTTTTTTTTTTTTTTTTTTTTTTTTTTTTTTTTTTTTTTTTTTTTTTTTTTTTTTTTTTTTTTTTTTTTTTTTTTTTTTTTTTTTTTTTTTTTTTTTTTTTTTTTTTTTTTTTTTTTTTTTTTTTTTTTTTTTTTTTTTGTCTTTTTGAGACAGGATCTTGCTATGCAGGTCAAGCTGGCCTTGAACTCACGTTTGTAGCTCAGTCTGGCCTCAAACACTCATCAATCCTCATGCCTCAGCCTCCCAAGTGCTGGAATTATAAGGGTGTGCTGCCACACCTGGCTTATTTCATCTTTTAATCTGTTTCCTTGATCTTTTGGGATACTTGCTTGTCTTGCCTGCACCACGCACCCCGGTGGTGCTGCAGCATTGCTCTGCATTGGTGACGGTGATCCCGCCTTTCCTTCCCTTCTTGCACGCACCTGCTTCTGCTGTCCTAGGTCTCTTCCGGTTCCTACAATTGTATACATTGTAGGATCATTTTCTCTGATCCTGTGAGATATACTACTAGTATTTTGAATGGGATTGCACTAAATCTGTGTAAGAGTTTTTGAAGTACATCCACTTTCCTACGATGGCTCTGCCTAATAACATACAGGAAGTATCTTTCTGTTTCCTAGTGTTGTCTGTGATATCTGCTTTTTTTCTTTTGAGAACCAAAGTTTCACTGCAAAGAACTTGGACTTTCTCTGTTAGAAAGGTTTCTATGTGTAACATTTTTCTGGATGCTATGGCGAAAAATTTGTTTCCCTAATTTCTGTCTCACTGACTTTGTCATTTGTGTACAGGAGTGCTATTGATTTTTTAAGGCTGATTTTGCATCCCGCCATGTTATAAAATTTGGTTATTAAATCTGAAGACCTCAGGTAGGGTTTGGGAGGCATCTTCTGGGCAAAATATATCATCCACAAATAATGATAATTTAACTTATTTCTTTCCTATTTCTACCTTGTTTATTACTTTCTCTGCTTTAATTTCTCTAAATGTTTGCTGAACTGTATTAGCCACAAGTGGTGATACTTGCAACCTTGTTTTCAGTAAAAGCTTTAGTACTGGTCCCACCTCTGGGGTGCACTGAAACAGCAACTGAGACTGGGTCTGGTGGTGAGTGCCTGTAACCCCCAGCTCTTTGGGAGGTTGAACACAGGTGCAGCACCACAATTCTGATCTATGTAGTGAGACCCTAGAGACTCTGTGGATGCCTACTAAAGAAATTTAAAAAAAAAAAAACACAAAACTTTCGTATGATGTTGACAGCTAGCTTGTCATAGATGGCTTTTATTAGATTGAGATAAAGATATATTCCAACTTTATGGAATGTGTTCATTGTGAATAGATAGTGGGTTTTGTCAAGTGTTTTTCTTAGTTCACATGATCAGGTCTTTGATTCTGTTAATGTGGTGTATTGCACTTATGGATTTGCTTATGTTGAGCCACCCCTCAATGTTGGGGTGAATCTTATTTGGCCGTGGTGTGTTATCTTTCCAATGATTTGCTGTATTCTCACTGTTGGTATCTTACTGGGGGTTTTTGCATCTTTGTTCATTAAGATGGTTGGCCCGTAGCTCTGTTTTATATTGGAGTCATTCTCTGTGTTTAGTGTCAGGGTAATGTGGGCCCCTGGGAATGCCTCTGAGAGGATTGTTCCCGTTCCTAGTTCATGAAGAGTTTAAGGAACAGTGGCAGCAGAGCTTCTCTGAGGTTGTAAAACACAGCAGTAAGCCATCAGTAACTGTGCTCTGCTTTGTTGGTATTACTTTGTTACTCCAATTTCATTGACTGAAATTGAATAATTTAGATGCACTTCATTTTGATTCAGCTTTGGTAATTAATATATATGTATACTGTGTGTGTGTGTGTGGGTGTGGGTGTACTGGAACTGAAATTTGGATCTCACATGTGTGAGGCAGGTGCTGCATTGTGAAGCTTTAGCCCCAGCCCCAAATATTTCTATGAAGTTATCCATTTCTTCTGAATTTTATATCCTACTAAAGTACAGGATCTCAGCATATATAGGGATGCTTTTCTACATTTCTGCAAGATGTATTCTAATGAGTCTGCCAAATAGCTCAGTGGATTAAAGTACCTGCAAACAGATGCAGGGATCAGGGGCTCAATCCCCAGACCTGTCATGCTGGCCCTGCCCCTGAAGCCCACTGAGACAGCAATTGAGACTGGGTGTGGTGGTGCACACCTGTAATCCTAGCTCTTCGGAGGCTGTAAACAGGTGGATCACTACCAGTCCAACCTAGTAGCAAGACCCTGAACACCCTTGTAAAAATGAATCAATGTAGAAATGTAGGGCTTTAGATAGTACCTGACTGTCAGGTGCAAGGTTCTGAGTTCTATTCCTGGTACCAAAAACAACAACAAAAAAGAAAGACTGTAACCTAAGCATGTGTTTGTATACTGATGGACACCCCAACATACATCTGTACAAGAACCTTTGACATATGTATGTGGATAAAGGGTTGGGAAAATG
>PVJA010022392.1:0-34216 GCA_004027025.1 Myocastor coypus
CCCTTGGAGATGAAGGAGGCAAGGTTTCTTCAGCTCCCATCTGCGGAGATTCCGGCCCCAAGCAGCCTGGCATAGCACGCAGGTGTCACAGGGGAGAAACACTCATTGCTGCTGGATGAGGCAAAGCAACAAGCGACCTTCACGGTGCTCTCCGCCCCTTTTCTACTCTCCATAGGCCGTTGAGGACAAGGCGGTGCCTAACCAACCGCTGGACCGATTTAGTAGTCCCACACCCTTAATCCCAGCATTATGCCGTGAATCACTCGCCCACTGTAGATCCAGTCACCCCGGGGAAAAGCTCCACCTAGGGTCACGTGAGGCCTTGGACAGACATCAAGACCCAAGCCACAGCAGGCTACCAGGGTAAATGCTGCCTCATGTGTGGCCTACAACCTGGTGACCAGGAAGCCAAAGCTAGGAGTCTCCCTCCTCAGGACACATAACCCAGAGGCAAGGAACCTCGTCCTGAGACCTGCCACTGCAGCCACGGAAGTCAGGTCCTCACCCCCGCGATGGCCTGCTTGTGGGCACATTTGGTGCCTGGCTCAGCTCCACTCTTCCTTCTAGATTTCACCCACAGCATTTCTTTTATTAGAATTATTGTGGCCAGCTCAGCCTGCCCTGGGGATGAGGCTGGTGCAGCATGTGGCGCCAGGGATCGAACCACAGTCTTTGCGGTTGCCTAAGCTTGCCTAAGCAAGTGCTTTAGATTGCTGAGCCATCTCACCGGCCCTCACCCACAGCATTTTATGGGAAGAACTAGATCATGCTGAGAAACCTAGATGCAAGAGTCTGAAAAATATATGTAATCCATATACAATACATATTATATCACACTATATGTATAGTCACTTTCACCCCGGCCCTTACAGTTGTTTTTTGTGCATCTCCATTGTATATGTGACCCATCACGTGGTCAGATGTGAAATTTGCCACTTTGGGGTGTTGTGCTGTCATTTTAAAGGTTTGGATTTTGGGACATCCCAGATTTTATTTTGAAGACATTACAGATTTTTTTTTTTTTTTTTTTTTTGTGGAGCCAGGGATTGAACTCAGGACCCTGCACTTGCCAGGCAAGCACTTATTCCACTGAGTTATCTCCCCAGCACTGACATTCCAGACATTAATGCATTTGGTTGTTTCAGGGTCTCACTACACAGCTCAGACTCGTGGTTATCTTCCTGCTTTCAGCCTTCCCAGGACTGGGATTACAGGAATGCACTCCTATGCCCCCAGACCCTGGTTGGCTCAGCCCTCCCAGGGGGTGGGGCTGGTGTGGCATGTGGTGCTGGGAATCCAACTATGGTCCCTGCACTTGCCCAAGCAGGTACTTTAGCCTCCTGAGCTATGCCACAGGCCCCCCATTCCAGATTTTAGATTGGAGAGTAGAGGTGCTTAATTTGTATAATCATCACAGAATTGTAGGTGCCTGAGGAGATGGCCTCCATTGCATATAAAGTGGAAAACTGACAATTAGAAGAAAAAGTAAATCTAAAATTACAATGAGAGGTTTTAACAAGCATCTATCAAATTAGTGGCTTAAGCAGAAAAAAGAATATATGAACACTATTGGGCAGTAAAAGAGGGCAGAACTACCAAAGCAATAGCATTTTAAAATCATAAAGCAATCCAGATCCAACTTCAGACATGAAATTTGCAAACATATTAATAAAAAAAATCACCAAAACTGAAGGAATTCAAGTGAGGACACATGTATCATTGTGGGAGGTTGAAGCAGGGAGATTGCAAGTTCAAGCCCAGTCTAGGTAATTTATTAATTTAGTGACTGTGTCAAAATAAAAAATTAAAAGAGCTGAGGATAGAGCTCAGTTTCCCAATGTTGCATTTAAAAGCCCCTCAGAAATATGTTAAAATCCTGCTAAAATTTAAAAATAAACAGAGGTGGTTCTGTAGGTTTTTATTCACCTATGTGGTTTGCTAGATTTAAAGAAGTTGGGGCTAGGGAGATAGCTCCATGGCACAAGTGCCTGCCTGGCAAGTGTGAGGCCGTGAGTTTGAACCCTGGTCCCACCAAAAAAAAAAAAAAAAAAAAAAAAGAAGTCTCCTATTCTACTTGATATGATGCGTATTTTCTTTTTTAACTTATAAAGGGGTATTTATTCGTCAGCTATATTCTGTGTCTACCTGTCATAACGCTTTTTTTTTTTTTTTTGTCTTTTTGAGACAGGGTCTCACTGTGCAGTTTAGGCTGTCCTTGAGCTCACTTTTTAGCCCAGGCTGGTCTTGAACACACACTGATCCTCCTGCCTCAGCCTCCCAAGTGGTAGGATTACAGGCATGTGCCACCATGCCTGGATTTTTTGACTTCTTCTTTAATCTAGCGACTAGTTGATTACACTGCTAGATCTACCTGGTAAATGATTATGAGACCCTTGGGAAAAAATCCGTCTTGGCGAGAGTGTATTACGGGTTTTGCACCATTTTGAATTTAATCTGATTTAGTACCTCACGTATAAGTCAAGAACAAGACCTGGGTAGCCGGTACTGCTATCCCAACTTTACACTGGAAGTCCCTAGAGGATACAACAATACTAGAGAAAAGTGCATCTGAAGAAGAAAATTGTGTCCTTCATATACAACACCATCACCTACCTAGAAAATCTAATAGCCAAACTCTCAGAACCAAGCAGAGCATTTGGCCAGGATACAGCGGCAACGTACGCAATCATTAGCACTTCCAGAAACAGCTAATAATTTATCAGTCAATCATTTTCTGGAGACAGGGTCCTGCTATACAGTTCATCCTGGCCTTGAATGCACTCTGTAGCCCAGACTGGCCTTTAACTTGGCAGGACTGCTTCCACCAATCACTCTGGCTTTTGCTCTGATAAGCTGGAGAGAACTGAGGCTACAGGGAAAAGGTGGTGCCTAGTCCAGGATCCATACTAAACATCCATGGCTGTGTCCTAGGCCTAGGCCTAGGCTGGTGACGAGGACGCCTCTGCTCTGCTCAGGGTCTCTCCCACTGCTTCCCCAAGGTGGGGTCAGAGAGAGTCCTGTGACAGATGGAGCAGGTGCTATTCTCTGGGCAACACCCCGTGCACCAAGCCTCCTTGGAAGTTAATTGTCACTGCTGCAGTGTAGGGAGGGGCGAGGGGGCCCCTGGGGCTCTGCCTTCCTGAGCATGTCAGGGACCCCTCCCTGAGCGCGGGTTAGCCTGTCTCCTTCGCTGTCGCTCCTTAAGGTGCCGTGCACCACGTGAGGCCCAGCCAGAAGCCCTCACTCAAAGCTGTCCTTGGTATAGGACTTCCTCATCTCCAGAGCCACGACCCGCAAACCTTCCATTTCCACCATGTCCCTGTTACAGCAATAGAAAACCAAGTAAGACAGCAGAGGAAAAGAGCGGTGGATGCGGGATTCCGGAGAAGAGGACCCTAGAAAGTCCTCTTTGTGGCCAAAGCCTGGGGGCCAATCCCAGCCCTGGGGGCTTTGGCTCTCGCGCTCTTTCTCCAGGGCTTCACCCGCTCTGCGCATCTCCTTCCACCAGGGAGCTGTTCAGCTGGTGAAGACCAGGACGAATGAGAGGCAGGGAACATGGCCTCTTGCTTCCGGGTGGGACAATGTGAGTTTGGAATACTTTCGTGTCTTCACCGTTAATAACATACCAGCCTATTTATATTTATCACCGCTTCGCCCACGACACAGGGCCCCCTCGCTCTACCCCCCGCCCCGTCACGAGGGGAGCGTCGGCATCCCACTCTTTTCTCTGTAACCTTTCCTTCCAAGATAGTTTATTTTCGAGAGGATGCATTTGATAAAGCCCAGAGTAATTTTAAATACACGATTTGCCATGTTAACACTTGACACTTATCGTCTGCTCTCGGTCCGACCTCCCTGCCTTTCTGTTAACCTTCCGAGGCACTGTTAAAGCAAGCCATTTGCAGCTGCCTTGTGAAAACTCTGCATTTAAATTGCTTTTCCTCCCTTCCCCAAATTTTCCATAACTATAAATAAATTTAATTACCATTCCAAGAAGTGTAAGCAAATCTTCTATTACATTTTTAATCTTTTATCGCCTTCTTGTCCCTCCACCAAATATACAATTTATCAGGCAGCCACGCTGATTCGAGGAGTGCTCAGCCATCTTTGCTCCCCTCCCACAAATAAAAAGCCGAGTCCTTTTTCTCTTCTATCCAGCTGGGCTTCCTGGGCCACTCAGGGCCTGTCCTCCAGGGCTGGGCATCGTGAAGGAGACGGGGAGGGAGGGGCAGCTGGTCTCAGATATCCTTTCGTGACTTCCCTCCACTGGCAGCTAAAGGGGGCACCAAAGTGGTGTTCTTTCCACACCCAAAGTGCGCCTTTTCTTGCACTGTGACATCAGGTCCCCAGATCACCTCAAAAAGGCACACTGGTAACAGTGTACCCAGACAGCTTCGCTCTTTCCCAAGTAGCATTTAAGGTATGCCTCAGTTTGTTCTTATTAAAAATTTCCATGATGTAAGAAGAGCAGCTTTTCTAACCCTTTTGGTACAGATGGAGAAATTAAGGCACGTACACACACATGCACGCATGCACACACACACACACACACACACACACACACGCACGCACACACACACACACACACGTGCACGCGCGCGCACACACACACACACACACACACACACACACACACACCCTCTTCAGGTGACCCTACTTCTCCTTCCTTAGTCACCTCAAATGTTCCTCTGCAGTGACAGCAGCAGCCCTAGGCTGGAGCTGCAAGACTCCATCCACAGAAGAGAGCAAAACACAGGGCTTTGGTGCCTGCCCTGATCTCTAGAACATTCCACACCTGCAGAGCCCTCCCTGGGTTTACTCTCTGATGTCCAGATGGAGAATAATGGGTCCTGGCTTACTGCGCTCCTCCAGCCTAGGCTATAGCCAAGCCTGAAGGGCCTCCCTTGAGCTCATGGAGGGCCGGCCCCAATGCTGGCCTCTGGCTCAGGCCTTCGGGTCTGTCTAGAATTGCGTGGGGAACAGCAGAAGGCTGGGCGTGCTGCTCAGATACGAGCAGAACAATTCGAGTAAGAGAATGCCTCTGCGCCAATGAGCGTTCACCGTTGGGACTCGGGTCAGATGGAGCCTGCTCTCCCCAAGCTTAGGACTCTCGGAGCGCAGCGTACACCTGAACACTACCATCCCTGTTAGGGGACAGGGAAGGTGGAGGGCTGCTGACAAGGCACCGGATCTCATCTGCCAGGAATTTGTAAAAGGATGCATAATAAGGTCATTTATAAGTCATGTTCTCCGTGATCCGGGTACAGTCCAGCAAACACATACCATTAATACCTACCAAGTTTAATTGTTTTAGGCTTCTTTTAAAACATATTACAGCCAGGCATGGTGGCACACACCCGTACTCCCAGCGCTGGGGAGGCTGAGACAGGAGGATCACTATGAGTCTGAGCCACGTAGTGAGACTGTATAATGAATAAACAAACAAACACATTTCAGCCAGGCATGTTGGTGGATGCTGTAACCCCAGCCCTCAGGAGGCTGAGGCAGGAGGACGGCTGCAAATCTGAGGCCAGCTTGAACTGCAGAGTGAAACCCTGTCTCTAGAGGACAACAATATGTAATGATAGCATGGTGTCTTCTGCAGTTCACTTGGCACAGGTGCCTTCTCATAATAGTTTAAAAATAGGAAAGTATCTGGGGTCTCCGCTGCAATTTGAATAATAAAGCACTGAATCTTTTTTTTTTGTACTTTTTAGGGAAGGTTCTACAGAGTGTTCAGGACCCCACTACTAGATCAGACTCATAGTGATCTGCCTGTTTACAGCCTCCCAAGAGCTGGGATTACAGGCGCGCACCACTAAGCCCAGTCTCCGTTGTTGTCTCAGGGTGCCCCGGGTGAGGCCGACAGGCCCGGGGAATCGAACCTGGGCCCTATGCCTGCAGGGGAAGGGAACTGGGGAGGAGGTACCAGAAGGGCAGGTGAGCAGGAGACCAAAGTTCAGGGGAGGAGTTTAATGCTGCCCATCCCACCGGTCCCTGCCCCACGGGAACAGAGTTGACCTGGGGACCTTGGTTTCCAAGTCCCAGACTCAGTTCCAAGTCTGCCTGGGCAAAGTAGGAGCGCCTTGACCTGGAGCGAGGAACTTCACCTTTTTGCACCTCAATTTCTTTATTGTTGGAGGGACAGGAAAGCAGTGTCTACCATCCTGTGTGTGAGGAATTGGTTGTTCCTGGGCTCCATCCTGCCCCTGACCAACCCCCAGCTGCTGGGGCCTCCTAGCGCCTGACACTGGGACATTGTTGCCTAGTTCTCTGTCCTCATCCTGCGCCAGCATCTGACCCTGGGCCCCAGTAGGCTTCTGGCCTCTGGTTGTCAATGCCCCCAATTTATTCACCCTGAGGCTTTGCAGGACACTTCTCAGAATGCACACCTGGCCACGCTGTCCCTCTGCTGCTGGCAGGGTCCGAGCTCTGTCTCCTTGCTGGACTGCTGGCCAAGCTCCTTCTGCCTGTTGCCAGCCCCAGCTGTCGCTACCCTACCCATGCACCACGCCCTCTCGCACGCTCTTTCCTCCATCTCAGATGCTGTCACTCCTGCCAGGGGAATGCATCCTCTCACTGGTGAAGGTTAGGTCCCCTGGTGCCAGGTTCTAACCTCCATACTAGCACTGACCCGCTGGGAGGCTTTGGGCAAGGAGCTTTACTTCCCTGAGCCTTGGGTTCCTGGTGAGCTGATAGCTGCTTACAGGGCTGTAAGAATTAGGCCGCCCTGGAGGAAAGTGCCCTGGGACAGTCCCTTTACTCTACATAGCTCCCTTCAATAGCACTGTTCCTCCATCTGAGACACATTTTCCACATTCACTCGAGTTGTTTCACTCCCTCAGACTCTAAGCCCCTGGAGAGCAGGAACCCTGGGTATTAACTTTGAATTTTCAGTGCCTGGTCCAGGGTGTTTCACAGGGCAACAGCTGCCCTGTGTGTGTGTGTGTGTGTGTGTGTGTGTGTGCATCTTGGACCACTTAGCATGACATCTACAGCTATGAGCTTCTTCAGAGAGACCCTAGGATCAGGGCTACACCTCAAGGTGTACCACTGAGTACAACAACCCTGGCTTTCAGCAGCCCACGTTCCCCGCGTAACTTAGGTCCCCCAACTGCCTGAGTGACCCCTGGTCCTCCCTCTTCACCTCCTCCTGAGACTGGAAGAGAATTTCTTTGCACATACACACCAACATCTAGGTGGTTTTTCCTTCTGTCCTCCTCTCTGGTGAACAAGAAGTAGCATCTGGGACCACAACGAGTCTGAGATACCTCCCAAGTCAGTTTTCAGAAGAGCAACTTACCATGCTCATGGGAAGGCCCGCAGAAAGACCACTGCAAAGAAGGGCCCAGGGGACCTGGCTGGCGTGAACAGGGGTCACAGTGCCGTCTGGCTTCCTGACAGCGGTCTTCACGTCCAGAACTTTCTTTTTCTCTGAGCCTGTGGACAAGAAGAGACCGAAAGCCTGCTTTACCTCCACTCCTCCCCCAGGCCCACTCCATTTTTACATTGCTCCAAGGTTAATAGCCATGTCGCGTGGGGTCATGGAAGACATCTGTGTCTCAGATAATATGCTTACGGTGATTACCACACATAATTGACTGACCTTCTCTCATTCTTCCCCTGCTGCAGGCCGAGGCTGATAGGATGAGGTGATCCACAAGAGTTTATTTTCCATCACACGCCATTGTGCTGCTGAGCAAATATTTTAGCAAGCTTTGAATGAGCCACCTTTTCAAGCTCTAGGTTTTCAGAGTTAAAATAAGAAGCCATGACCAACCTCATCATATTAGATTTGAAATCAGCTTTGGGCCATCCTACTTGGGGCACCGTGTGGGCATCATGGGAAATCAGGTTTGGGCCAACAACAGTGCAGGCTCTTTGGTCTTCACCTTTGACCTTCTTTCCTCCTCCGTGGTAGAGGTGCTGGGGTGTCCTTGCTGCTGCTTACTGTGTGGTCTCATCGTTGGGATGGGGTGGGGAGTGGCCCAAGGGTGACTAGATCATGTCCTCTCGGTGGGATGCAGCCACCAGCCCCCGCACCCAACCGCCCTCAGAGGGCCTTCACGCAAGGCATGCTGGACCCTCTGCAAGAACATCTTTCTGTCTGCAAAGACAACTAAGACTCCAGATTCCAGAAAAATAGGAGACTGAGATGAAGAAAAAAAAAAAAAAAATCCCCAAAGCAAACTTCAAAATGTTACATTAAGATTTTAAAACTTTTTAATAATGTTTTACCTTAGCTCTATTCCATCTATCTAGCAATTAATCTATCAGCCTTCACATAATACACACCTACAGGAAACATGATTACACGTCTCTGGGCTGGATTCCACTGTGAATTACTAATGTGTTAACACTAGGGAATTTCAGACTCCCTCGATGTTCATCCCCTCTCCTCACCGCACTCCTCCCAAGTAAGCCCTTGTGGGTTGCAGAAGCCACGCTCGTGCATTGTGCGACTCTATGGGGATGGTGTCCTGCCCTCAGAGAACCAGGCAGGGTCTACTGTGCAAGGGCACAACTCTCACAAGGCTAAACGTTTGAATTTCACACTCAAAAAAAAAAACCTCACACAACCTCCCCAAACCTCTGTGGTGCGCCCTCTCAGGAGGCCAGGTGTCAATAAGGAAAGTTTTCTGCAGCACTTTTGTCACACGAGAGGGCTCCTGTGAATCTTTTTAATTTGCGTAATATCTTGAGTTGGGTTCTAGCTGCCACTTAGGCGAAATCCACCTGGGATTGTCAACTGCATCAACCTTCCACGAAAGGCACCCATGTCTTCCACTGGGGGCTGGGTAGGGACAAAGTAAAAGGGGTTGGGGGGGGTTGCCACAGCTTAACAGAAAAATTATACATATTCTGAACATATGGGTGATCTTTAGAAAATCTCAGCATCACTTCATAATTATATACTACAAGTTTTAATTAACTAAAGCTCTGCGAATCATAATGCCTTATTAAAATGCAATTAATCCTTTGATTAAAAAACAAAAAGCACAAGTATTTACAACAAAAACACAAGTAGAATAATTACAAATATCATGTACCCATTTCTTTTATTTGGGTGTCACTTATGATGTCGCCTGCTCCCTTCATTAATTCAAACACACACATTATCTCGCATCCACAGCAGCGTGAGTGGCAGTGGCCACCAAACACACAGCGCTATATCCTATTGATTTCGGCAAATCCCGAACAATGCCATTTGCATGCTTGTTTCTGTAATAATAAAGATATGCCATTCAGAATTAAAGCCCGGCCAGGCTAGTGGCAACTAATTGTGTTGTGTGTAATGAGTGCAATTTCAATTTGATATCACCCTCAGCTTTTCTTGCCGCACTCGCTAAGTACTTTCAAGTCTTTGTGGGGAAATAATTGATTTTTTTGTGCTGTGGGCACAAGAAAATTATTATGATCTTTTGAATAATGCCAAAGAAAAGACCATGAATGATTTAAATTGGTATATGAAGAAGGCTTCACCGTGGACTGCAGCTTGACTGACACCCTGCTAATGCAGTATCTAGATTAGCGGTTCTTAAGGAGGTAGCTAATATGAAACTGGTAAAACAGAAAAGGTTGCCACCAGCACTGGGCGGCGGCGGCGGGGCGGCGGCAGGGGCGGCAGCAGGGGTGGCGGGGCGCTGGTGGCGGTGGTGGTGGTGAAGATTGCCGCTCCATTTTATTTGTTAGCCAGGGAGGACCAACAATTTCGGGATTTGAGGCATGACACGATTACATAATTGCCTGGCCCTCACCACCGAGGGTATGTTTCGACTGATAAATTACACATTTGAAATGGGCAGATAGGAGAGGGCTGAGCGGGGATTGTTCGCGCGGCTGCCGTTCAGTCGGGCCGAGCCACCCGCGGTGGGCAGAGCCCCATGCTTAAAGCGTGAATGTGAGCATCTTTTTTTGACTTTCAACTCCAGGAAGAAGCAGGAAATAAGGGAGCTATGTTATTCCTTAATCTTCCCATTAGGGACAACTGCTTAGTCCCGCTGTGAGCATGGCTTGGGTCTAGCAGAAGCACTAAAGCCACCCCCACCCCACATTTGGTGCAGGGAATTGAACCCAGGGCCTTGTGCATAAATGCCCCTATAAGAGGGAAGGAAATCTAAACCTAAAGCAGGCTTCCTTTGTGCCCATAAAACCTCGCCTCTGCAAATGCAACTGGGACAACTGGTCCCCTTCCCTCTCTTGCTACCTCCCCATCCCCCAGTGGAGCCCCCATCTCCAGTTTGGCAGCCTAGACTTGAAAGACAGGAAAACAAACACCTTGGAAGGATAGATCACCAATTCAAAACACAATTCCACCTTAAAATGCATCCACCTTCCAAATCTCATTCTTCAAAGGAGGGAGTGTTGTTAATTTAGTTGGTCATAACTAAATAGTTTCTAATCTGGAGCAGGAGGCTGCTGGGAATATTGGACAGTTTAAAGGTTAATCACCATCGCCTGGTTACACAAGTGAGGCAGAACTAATTCCTCCAAAGGCAAATGGTTTGCAGTTTTATCAGCAGTGCAGATTAGAAGTGTTAATATACAGAACAGAATGGATGCTTAAGGGCCGGTTTTCCCCTTATCGGCAAACTTTGCAACAGAACTGTCCCTGCACAACCTCTGCACTTCTATAATAAGGCCCCTTATTTTGCCTCTCGAGCAGAACTATCAAACAATCCTGTCCAAACCACTGCCACCAAAATCAGGGTATTACAGACCACGGCTAATTGGAAGATCACTATAATGAAGGAAAAGATAAAATACTCTGGCTGTTGGCCTAAAACGTGGATCAACACAACATAGGAAGCTATCTTGCTATGTCACATTCTGAGAGATTTACATAAACAATAAACTCAATCCAACTCTCCTCCCCTCCACCAAATACATCTTTGTTTACAGTCAATCCAACCTAAAGCCAGACTGAAAGAGGCGGCAGAGGTGCTTTCCATAGGCAATACGACGAGGCCAGCAGTTTTGCAAGTGTGCCGGAGAGCAGTGGCTGCGTGTGTTTCCTCCCTCTCAAGCAGCAGGGAAAAAATGGCTTTTAACATTCTCCATGCTTCCTATATCATAGATATTTAAATATTTGGACCACTCAATATGCTAAAACGCTTGTACCAGCTGCACAAATTGACTTCCGTGGTTCTGGGAGGGTTGCAGGTGCCCTTCAGGCATAAGAGAAGACGCAGGGCATGGAAAGCCAAGGGAAAAAGGCTGCCAGAGGCAAGTGACTCTGTGACTGTTCCTTTGGCGACTAGGAGGAGGAAGAGGAGGACAGAGGCAGATGGGAAAGGGTGGAGTTTTTAAGAGAGCAAAATAGAGCCAGTTAGCCTAACTCAGCAGGCAGCACCTGACTTTGTTTTTCTATAACACCACAGCCAAACATTCTCAACACAAAAGGAAGAAACCCTGGGAGGAAGGCATATTTGAGGGTGTATTCTGGAACCTGGTTTACTTCTTCCCCAGGTGATGCAGGCAGCGTGGAAGGACCTCTCTTGCAACACTCAGCAGGGATTTTTCATGGCTGGCTACAGCTTTCCCTGGACCCCAACACCTCTTTCCTGAGCCCTGTAGTGGAGAATAAAGATGGGACTTCTATCCAGTAGCCACAGGCTTCTGTCACTCTCTTCGGTGACCCCCTAACCCTTTCACTGTTAAGTCCCTACAAGGAGAAGCCATGTGCTTGGCCTGAGTGACCCACAGCACCCGGAATTATGATGCGTTTCTATGATATGTGTCATCATTATCGTAACTGAATGACGTGTGCAGTGCGTATCTGCTGAATGCTGTTGACGCATCGGTTGCCCAGGAAGAGTCAGCGAGCTTCACTGGGGAGGCTGAGGCCGAGAGCCCGATCCTGGAGCTAAGTGGCCACACAGCAGTAGGGTGAATGTGAGAAGGCAACTTGGCTAGATGTCAACTATCTAGCCAGGACAAGAATTTCTTTGAAAGTTGCGAGAAGGGCCGGGCCTCTGTGCCCAGATACATAAGACACGCCACACATAAGAGAGACATTTGGTGGGAGCTCATGTTTGAGCAATAACGTATTCTGGAGCCAGGTTCAGTTTTTCCCCCAGTGGACCAGCCCTAAGTAGACCAATCTTCCACCGATGAGCGGGGAGGTCTCCCTCCTCCACCTAGCTTTCCTCTAAATCACTAACACCTCTCTGGGTGTTCTGTTTGGGGCTTTGAACTAAGCCCACAATTTGTTAGTGCGTTTAGTTACGCAGGAACACAAGTGCTTATTGCATTCTTGCTACAATCCTGGCGATGTTCTGGGAAATAGGTGTGCAGAGGCAAACTGCGCAGACCTTAGCTGGCAGTGAGCTCGAAGCGGGGATGGAAGACCAGGGATCAGGGCACAACCAAATGCTCCCCGTAGGCCAGGCCTGCAGCACTCAGAGCCCACGCAGGAAGCTCCCTTCACCTGTTAGCTCTGAGTGCTGAGCGTAGATGCAGGAAGCCCGGCCTGTGTGGAGAGGGAGCACTTTGACGACAAGGTCTACCTCACTGCTGTTTGACAGCAACTGGAGGGCAGGAGTGGTAGGTAAGGGACAAAAGGGCCAAGAGAGAACTTTTTTTAATATATTGGTGAGCCTTAATTGGAGGAGAAATAAAAGGCCACACTGGACAACTCTGGAAAAAGTTCCCAGATCACATGACAAGATCAAAGTTCTATGCAGGGGCCTAGCCGTATGGCTCAGTGGTCTAAAGCGCCTGCTTAGGAAAGCTTAGGCGGCTGCAGGGACCGTGGTTCGATCCCCGGCACCACATGCTACGCCAGCCCTGCCCTCAGGGCAGGCTGAGCTGGCCATAAAAATAAATAAATAGACAAAAGTTCTGAAAGAAGAAATAAAATAAAATAAAATAAAATAAAATAAAATAAAATAAAACCAAAGTCCTATGCAGAAGGTAGGTTTGCCTGGGACCTGCCTGTGGCGCTCTCTGGAAACCCATCTCCCAAAGGAGAACCCAAGGCCCAGCCAACTGAGACACTCTCAGCCCCAGCCCTTTCTTACTTATTAATTTAGTACTTTATTTAAAAGAAGACTCTGGCTAAACTGCCTGGCCAACTCTTGATCCTCCTCCCACAGCCTCCCAGAGCGCTGAGGGTACAGCTCTGCAGCTGGCATTGCTCCAACACCTGAGATGGCCTAGATGAGCCCAAAGACTCTCAAGGCTCTGCTTTGTCACCTACAGCCACTGACGAGCCACCGTCCAAGACACTGGAACTTGGGAAGCATTCCCTTCAACATACTTCAGAGCCCTGGCCTCGAATCTATGAGTAAAGTCGCTGGTGAAGAGAACTCTGAATTGGTTTCCCCAATGATTTTATCCATGTTTTTTAACTTATCACAGGTAAAATGGTGGGATGCCTGAGAAAGCTTTTAGCTGGTTATTCTGGGTTGCACCAAGGAAATGGTTGAGGGAGGCACCAGGATCGAAACTTTAGATTTTGGAAGCAAAACTTTGGATGCCTGGCATCACCATCCCAAGATTTTCTCTCCTGCAAAGTCAGGCAGATTGAGGCGATTATTCTCTTCCTCTATCGTGGGGTTCTCACAGCCTCCCTACTGACTTCCTGGGTGGGATGACAAGCACCTAGAAGCTCTTCTGGAAGGCAGCAGGGTCAATGGTTCAGGCCCCTGTCCTTCGGGAAGTTTTCTCCTAGATGGAATACGGGAGCCCAGACACACCCTGACAGCTTTCTGGACCTGGGCTGGACCTATCACTGCAGCAGCCCATACCTTGTAATGAAGCCCTGTGTCCTAGGGGTCTCCCAGGAGGGCGGAGTCAGCGAGGACCTCCTTAGCAGCAGGAGACGTACCCCTGGCTCACCCACAGCCACAGAAGTACATTTCCCAGTGAATCCTTTAAAGGTTTTTCTCAAGTACATATATATTCATGATAGAACTTGAAAACAGGTTAAAAGAAAAAAATCACCCCAAATTCTACCCTGCTGAATAGTCAACTGTCAACGTTTTGATATATATATATATATATATATATATATATATATATATATATATCCTTTCCGACTCTGAGTAGTTGCATGCATACATGTGGTGCTTATTTATATAAAAAGAATTCATATTATCCCATTTTTTTGTAACAAGCTATTTAAAAATCAAAGAGTATATCGTGACCTTACATGTACATGATACCATGAGCCCACAGCTGTGTGCTGCAGTGCTCTGAGCCATAGCTGTGCTACTCAGAGGCATGACTGTGCTCTTGCTTGTGAGCAGACCCCATCAGGGGGCATTTAGGGATCTCCTGGCATTTGGATGTTGTTATAAGCAACAGTAAAATAACCGCTCTGTACATGCACTTTCAAAATGCTATTTCATTATTTTCTATGAATACATTTCTACAAATACAATTACTGGGACAAAGCATATTTACTTCTTTAAGACTTGTGCAGAGTTATTATTGACAAATTAACCCCCACCTGAGCCTAGCAGCTGCTATTGCTACAGCAGTGTAAGAGAAGGCCCGGGGGTACCCACGGAAGTGGTAGCCTTCATTTCTGAGGTTGAACAACCACACACGTCTGGGACAAGGTCGGGGGAGGCAAGGGCATCAACTCCGTCTCCAGCAGGTCCTGGCTCTCCGGTGACCCAAGACTCTAGGGGAAAAGAATCATCGGGGTGCAACAACAACTGAGTCTGCCAATATCACGAGCCAATGACCAGATGTGACCCACAAAACCAAGGCTCGAGCCAATGTTCCCACCTTCCACTGCAACTGTTCCCAGCCCTGCACCTCCATGACACCTCTGGCCATAGTCCCATTGCTTCCTGGGGTAGGTTGAGGCTAGCCAGCTGGTAGCAGGAAGTATTTAGAAAGAATTTCTAACACACAAATCTTACCATATCCCTAGGGAGGAGTTGAATGTTCATAAACACCCTGGGGTTCCTGCTTTGGGTCCCAGCTGGCTTTCTGTGGCAAGTTTAATGGAAGTTTGGTGCTTCTTTGTCAGTCAGTAAAAAAAAAAAAAAAAAAAAAATTATGCTAAATCACTCAGCAAGCCACAGAACTAATCAGAGCCTGCAGAACCTGGTAAAACCAGAAAGAGTTGGAAAAGCACATGGCCCCCACTGTTCTGTTGATCTAGTCTCCCTTTATTTCAATTTCTCCCTTTATATATTCTTTCTTATCCACTGCCTCAACAAAATCCAGCATCTCTCTCCAGTGTGGAGGAGAAGCGTGCCCAGCCAATCTACACAGCATCACCCACACAGACTTGAGCGGAGAAGCCAGCTGACCCGTGAGGACCGGGTTTCCACTCGGCCCTCGGAGATTCTCCTTCATCCATCCCGTTGGTCCTAATTCACTCGCATCCCTCCATTTGACTACTCTGGTTGTTCTTAGCGATAGTCTACTATTTTGCTCCTCTTTAAACCTCTGACTTACTGCTTTGCTGATAGCTACTCCTCTGCCTCATAGTACAAGATGCCCAAGGGCTGCCCTGGACAATTCGTGAGGGTCTTGCATGCCTCCTGGGACACAGGGATGAAACAGAAGAAAGAGATGTGAAAGAGAGGGAGAGAGAGAGAGAGAGAGAGAGAGAGAGAGAGAGAGAGAGAGAGCGAGAGCGAGAGGCCACCAATGTAACCAAATTAGAAAAACCAAGTCTTCAGAATCCAGACTTACTAGAAATAGATGATTAAAATGGCCCCCCCAATTCTGGTTCACCCCAGAACCAGTGGAGGACAGCGTTAGGCTCCAGCCTGCTCCACCTACCTGACTAAGCAGAAAGAGCCGTAAAGTCATGCACTACGGGGCTTCCAAGCACCCGCAGCCAAGGGCCACGAGTCTGCCTTTTCAAAGGGCTGGCCCTGCTGAGGCTGGTTGCTGGGCCAGCAATGGGATACCACAGCTCTGAGCAAGCAATGAAACTGAGACCCAGAGAAGTCACACAGCGACCACCTTACAGTGAAGGTGACAGGAAGAAGGGCAGGCAGAGATACTTGCAGGGTGACAAGGTGCCTGGTCATTCCTTAGCTGTCAATCTCAAGACTCCATTATCAAAATTTGCATTATTGACAGTAATTCAGGAATGTGGGTCTGGGGTCCCACAGCAACCTGTTCTTTCCTCTGTCCCTTCCATGGGCCTCACCCCTACTACCTCCAGCCCTCAAAGCAGGGGCAAGGAGAATGTGTTAACAGGTGAGAGGTGAGGAAGCCCCAGGTGCGCCTCCAATCGCATGTTGCAGGCACTGTGAATCCATGTTCGGGTCTCCTTAAAGCCGCACAGTCCAGATTTCAGTGGCAGGAGGAGGTATGTACAGAGGCATGGTAGTCTGCAGTAGTAGTCCAGAGGGTGTATGGGAGTGCATGTGCATGCGTGTGCATGCGTGTCCATGTGTATGCATGCATGTGTGTGTGTGTTTTACTGGGGATTGAGTCAAACAGAGGCCTTCATGCTGAGCTACATTCCCAACCCTTTGTATTATGTTGAGACAGGATCTTCCTAAGTCCCTGAGAAACCTCCTCAGGCTTGGCTTGAATTTGGGATTCTCCTGCCTCAGCCTTGTACAGTGCTGGGATTATAGGTGGGCACCACCACCCCTGGCTTAGCCCAGAGTTTGTGCCTAGAAGGAAACGACTAGGTCCCCTGCTTGGACCTCCATGCTCCTGTTACCTGCCTCACCAGTGCTCTCTGCCCCCTATCCTTTAGCTCCCACCACCCCCAGCCCTCCCCAGGGGCCTTCTCTTAAGCTAGGTGGTGCCCAGAACAGATTCATTCCTCTTACCCTCTGCCTTCTCCAGGAAAACTTCACCCATAGCCCATTGCACTTCCCCAGCATCCTGACTGGACCCTCCCGTGTCCTTAGAGTGTCGCCCTTGGGTCCTCCAGGGAAGCTCTCGCCTGTCCTCTGTGTCCCATGCTCTCACCACTGCTTCAGTTTAGCATTCTTTGTGCCTGCGGCCTGCAGATCCTCTCAGGGCCCAAGGGAGCTTCTCTCCTGCCTTCTTCCCACCTCTAGCTCCTCTGAATCAGGGCCTCTGTCTTTTCCTTCTTCGTATCTCTAGAATTTAGCATGGTATGTGGAAGAACGTTAAATTATACAAACTTTCAGCAGAGTCTGAGAAAACGGGAGAGAAGCTAGAGACGGAAAAGAAACTTCAGAAAGCTTTCTTCCAGGGGCTCTCAGAGTGGCCCGGAGACCCCTAGGGGTCCGCCGTGCCTTTTCAGGGGGCCTACAACCAAGATTACTTTCATAGTAATACCGTCATGATTTTTTCTTGCCTTTTCACTGCCGTTCTCTGAGGAACACACAGCCGTGTGCTCCAGGCACACTCGGAGCGACCTCCCAAGAGTTGCGCTGCACCTGGGAGCCACCTGCCACCGCGCTTCTTCTCTGTGGGTCTCCCTCAGCCCTGGGGAAGATGCAGTCACTTTTCATACACATGTGCTATTTACTAACACATGATCGGGTTATTAGGTCATTTCTATGGTATATAAATATTTAAATGTTACTGGGTCTGAATTTTTTTTTAAATTTTATTTATTTATTTTTTATGGCTGGCTCAGCCTGCCCTGAGGGCAGGGCTGGCGCTGCATGTGGTGCCAGGGATCGAACCGCGGTCCCTGAAGCCACCCAAGCTTTCCCAAGCAGGCGCTTTAGACCACTGAGCCATCCCGCCAGGCCCCTGGGTCTGAATTTCTAATATGTCAAATATTAATAGAGCCCACTGGTGGGCTGGGGAAATAGCTCCTCGGTACAAGTACGGCAAGTGCAAGGTCGTGAGTTTGAAACCCGCCTCCCGCAAAAAAAAAAAAAAAACAATAGAGCCCACTGAGCCAAAGTTCTTCACAGTCCTCAATAATTCTTATGAGTAGGGGAAAAAAATGCCAGGAGACCAAAAGTTTGAGAATCTTTTCAAGTGCTTATTATCCGCCTGTCTGGCAGACAGTGCCCCACCCCCACCTACCCGGTCTCCGTCTCTCTTACTCCTAGAGCCTGTGTTCATGAATTTTGTGATTACTCTCAGCCCCAGATAATCCATAAAGTGTGGCTCCCAGCAGCCCTCGGTGCGGCATGCTAATGAGCACAGAGCAGCTGGGAGCAGAAGGGGGGCGTAGGAGCCGAAGGGGACTTAGTAGGGGTCCCTGGGCATCCCCCACACCAATAGGCCTGTCCTTTTTCTTCTCTGAAGAGACTTGTGGTCTCTCTTATCACTTCAGAAATTACTTGTCTCTTCCCTACAACCGGACAGTCCAACAGCCAGTCCTTCGGAACTTCTAGATTCTTCTTCCAAAGCAAGGATGGAGCAGGCTGTTCAGTACTAGCGGAATCCAAACTTCCACCCTCCCCTGGAGACAGCAGGGAGAGGCAGGGGGCGCCCTATTCAGGAAGACCTCTCCCTCAGCTCCACGCAATGACACACTCACACCCTAGCACCAGGTGCCCGGTCTCCTAGGTGCCTGTCTAGAGGCCCTGGCTGAAGCACGATGTGTGTGAAGTGGTGTAGCCATGACGAAGGGCATAAGCCACTGCTCGGTATCAAACTGATTATGGCCTTGTAAGGGCTGGAGGGTGAAGTCACAGAGGAGCTGGGTTTGTCTGGAGGGCAAAAGACAGGAGGAAGACTCCGAGGCAGAAATTCTCCCACCAAGAGCGATGGTAAGAGCCCAAGTGGATGACGAGCACAAGCCCAGGGCTGCATTTCCCACCACACCGTAGAGAAGCAAGTGCATTGTTAATATTGCTGTAGACGTGGAAACATACGCCCAGGAAGCTGGAGCGACGCCCCACCCGGAGAGTGGTGGGGCGAGACGCGCTCCCAAAGAAGCCCTGCCCTGCAGCCCCCGGGTCAGGGGCTAAGTATTCTGGGAGAAGACTGGGAAAGTGCGCGCCTGCCTCTCTCTACTGATGACTGCCATGAGGAAAAGAAAGGAAGCGACTCTTCTGCAAGCCAAGGAGACTGACGGTCAAAGTCGCCTTCTCTCGCCATGGGGTCACAGTGGCATTCGTTTCCCACACAGTGCATCCAGAGGACATACCAGGAAACAGGGCCAGCCTCGGCAAACACGCTCGAGTTCTTTCTTGGCAGGGGGAGATGGTGGGTATCTGGTTACCCCTGCCTTCAGCAGTTTTCCTGGCTAGACGTGTTGGCACGCCTCCAGAGGTGGGGCCGAGGAGTCTGTGGGGCTCTGGGCCTCCGTGCTGGAGCCAACCCCAGGCGCTTCCTGAAGAGTGATGATTCCACCGCCACTCAGGATCCGCTGGAGAGGAGGTGGAGGGCAGTCCAGAGAGAGGAGCCCCTGGTCGCCTCGGTTTTTACAAGGAGGAGCCCAGCCTGACCCAGCTTGACTCCCATGTTATCTTACAAGTGGCAGGAAGTGCAGGTGACCCTGCCAGGCTCCTGCAAGGCAGGGCGCTCTCCAACTTCACACTCCACTGTATTGGCCACAGACCGGGCCATGGGCAGAGACACCTCATATTTATTTGCTTTAACAATGTACACGACTCCTTCGCTTTTCTAAGGGCTTGAAAACTCAACCACCCCCCCAGCCAGTCCAGATCAGCAGAGAGCTCGGGCCCTGCACGCTGCCTAGGAGGCCACGGAGATACAGTGGTTGCCAGCAGGCAGCAAGGCTGTTCTGCGGAGGCTGCGCTGCATCTCCCCAGAGCAGGACCAAGGTAGTTCTGCTAGAGTCTTGCTTACAGGAATGTGTTGATCCTGGGCTCCCTTCACAGGGACTCAGGACACATGGCCCTGTCCTCCAGTGTACACACGCTCCCGAACTCCCATGCCATGTGCCACCCCATGCTGTCCTCACGTTCTGGAGCTGCCACTGCTTCTACAGTATCCAGGGTAGACAGCCAGCCTGGGAGGCGCGTGGGTCTGCTTTTACTTAAAGACACTGTGATTACATGAAGAATTTAGCTCCTTCCTTTGCACTGACAGTTAGAAAGCTCCGAGTGTTGGGGCGATAGCTTGGCTGGCTAAATACCTGCCTGGCAAGCGTACGTAAGGACCCAGGGTTGATCCCCTGTGCCACAGGTCGTGCCAGCCACCAAAACCAGGTGTGATGGCGCACACCTATAATCCCAGCACTGGGGAGGCTGAGACAGGAGGATCATTATGATTCCACACTGCATGCAGGAGATCCTGTACCAAATAATAAATCAATGAAAGATTAGAAAACATAGAAATCAATGAGTGGCCCCCTAGAACAAGGGAATACAACTTTGAGGTTCATATTTGTCCAAATATTTTTTTCTGTCCCTTTTTAAGGGATGGAAGAGAATTAAGTGTGCTGATATAACTAAAGCTTGAACATAGTACCTGACAGCGCAAAGGTTATCTCCTAAGTAACGTAGGTTATTTGAATGGTAGAGACCATAAGCTAGGGTAACCCAGAGGTGGCTTTGAGCTGCAGATGATTAAATTGGCTGCCTAATGCAGATGACAGAGAGGACATGTCCAAGATCCTGAGCCATCCAGGCCTCTTAACCCAGGGGACTCTGTTTACCAAAACTTGTCTAGCACAGTATCTATGAGACAAGTGAAGAAATACATCACACAAGACACAAAGAGAGGGGACAGTAAGATGGCTCAGCAGTCTGAAGAGCCTGCTTAGGCAAGCTTAGGCAACCACAGGGACGGTGGTTCGATCCCCGGCACCACATGCTACGCCAACCCCACCCCTACGGCAGGCTGAGACAACCATAATATTAAATAAGTAAATATTTTTTTTAAAAAACACTCAAAGAGAATGACGCAATCTAAGAAACGCAGGTGCAGGAATGGGGCTTGATGTTAGAAACAGGAGCCATGGCAGGCTCTGGGCAGCAACCACCTCGTGCAAGAACATTGGGACAGGACGCACAACGAGAGTCCTTGGTTTCTCTATAGCACAGAACAGCAAGGTTTTGCCTGTTGCTCCAGATACGAGGGCCACGGATTGTCCACTGTGCCTGCGGCCCACTTTGGTTTCACTGTGGGGACTCTATCGAGAGCTCTGTGTTGTTGCAAAGGGGAAAAGCACCCGGCAAGCCCTGCTGTTGCGGAGAGCAGGATGGAGCGCGTGACCACACAGAGGCGCTGCACGTGTCTGTGGACGGGAGCATCACCGGCCTTGGGATGCTTGGGATCCTGGCCAGTGGCTGTGTAGTCATAGCTTAAATACCTCCTCACGCTGTAACGTCTCCCCCACCCTGATGATCTGTGTTTATTAGGGTTCCTTTTTCTGTGGCTGGTGATGCTTCAGAATTCCCTCGAAATGCACGGATGCACGGGGACTTCGCCCCTACCTCAGGACGTCTCCATTAGCTGATTAAAAGGAAAGGGTTCCTCTAAGGCCTGGTTCTCCCCCGAGTCTGAGACATGAATATAATGTTTCTTTTCCGAGTTACGACTCAGGCATCTGGGTTGAGGCTGAGCCCTGTGGTTCTCCAGTGTGCCTAGTTTTATAATTTTGTAGCCTGCTGCGCTTTCTGGCCTATTGATTAATGGGTCTCTCTCTCCCTCCACCCCCAGCGACCTTAATCTTTTCTTAATTGCTTTAATGGCTGCTCGGCTTCCCTCTCCTGCCTTCCCCCACAACGGTGTTGTTGTGCAGCTTTTGTATCTAAACTTGATTCTCTAACTGAGGACTTTGCAGACCAAAGAAAGGTGAATTCTCTCTTTGTTTACCCTCTTTCCCCCATTTTTCTCTTTTGCTTTACTTCCACATTTCCTAGCCAGGATGGAGGTATTGTCTGAGATAATTGAGCAAAACCAGAAAAAAATAAACAAAAATGTAATGACAGGAGTTCAATGTCGGGTTCTCCAAGTGGCTCCCCAAGTAACCACCGCACCTACGCCACCCACACGCAATCTGGGTGACAAACCACTCCCTCCTGCGTTGCTCTCAGAGCCAGGGGCCAGGCAGGGAGCAGCCCCTCCCCCACACTGAGGAGGGTCCCAGGTCTCTCCAGAAGTGGGAGGGGGCCGGGGGGTGTTCACTTCCATCTGGCCTTCTTTGGAGCTTTCTCCTTAGAGGAGCTGCCTGAAATGTGCATCGTTGGTTTATTTCTTCCTTGATTTATTCACCAACCCAACAGTAAGACCAGCTGACCATGCACTGGAACCCCTGAAACACAAGCCAAAATCAACCTTCTTTCCTTTTGAGGTCTTATTCTGGGCATTTTGTCACAGCAATGGAAGGCAGCTGTACTCCCCACTATGTCACCTGCGCCACACTTGTCACAGCAAAGTCTGAAGGGTCCTGTGGAGTCCGCACCCTCCAACTGGTGCCAGCCATTGTCTTTGTACCCAGTGCATGGTGATGTTTGGGCTCCTGAGGGCATCTTACCCAGGCCCTTTGCCAGGCATCCTGTAGTGTCCCCTGGGGACCCTAGGTGTCTTGGAGCCCTGCACACTGGCTTCACTCTGTGCTCACACTGCAGTGCACAGAGTGCAAGGATCTGAGGAAGAGAACCGAGTCAAACCTCCTGGCTCCATTGTGCCTGCAGGGTGAGCCAGGCCTGAGGGACGCATCTCTGTTCTCTTTTATGCTCTTGTGGGAGGCACAGAGGAGCGGATCATGAGCCTAACATTTGTATCATAAATTAAGAAAGCTGGGTGTGGTGGTGCACACCTGTAATCCCAGCACTTGGGAGGCTGAGGCAGGAGGATCGGTGTGAGTTCGAGACCAGCCTAGGCTACAAAAGTGAGTTCAAGTCCAGCTTGAACTGCACAGAGACACCCTGTCTCAAAAAGTCAAAAGAAGAAGGAGAGGGAGAGAGAAAAGGACAGAGTCCAGGACTGGTGAGATAGCTCAGCGGACTAAGCACCTACATAGGCTAGAGCTTGATTCCTGGCACCTTGTGCTGCACTGGCCCCGCCCCTGGGCACCCTAAGCCAGCCACCTAGACTGGGCATGTGGTGATGTTTGCCTGTAATCCCAGCACTGGGGAAGCTGAAAACAGGAGGTCACTATGAGTGGGAGCTACACAGTGGGACCCTGAAGACCCTGTATTAAATATAGAAATATTTCAAAATTGTTTACATATAAACAGCCTGTCTTGGGCAGGTGAGATGGCTCAGTGGTCTAAAGTGCTTGCTTAGGCAACAGACTGTGGTTCCCTGCCCAGCACCACATGCTGCACCAGCCCCACCCCCCAGGGCAGGTTGAACCGGCAATAATAATAATAATAATAATAATAAATAATAAACGACCTGTCTTTACAGGTCCTCAACTATGTATCACTAGCAGTAATATAAACATTACAACATAGATCTTTCATGGAATTTTTTTTAAAAAGAAGACATGAACTGTTAATAATTACCTAAAAGTACCCTCTCCTTTCTTCTTCCTTTCCAAAGGTGGCCAGTATCTGGAAGGGGGTAATTATGATTCTAGCACTTTTTTTTTTTTTTTTTTTTTTTTTTTTTTTTTTTTTTTTTTTTTTTTTTTTGAGACAGGGTCTCGCTATGCAATTCAGGCTGGCCTTGAGGTCACTTTCGTAGCCCAGGCTGGTCTCGAACTCGCACCAATCCCCGGTCTCAGCCTCCCAAGTGCTGAGATTACAGACATGTGCCACCATGCCCGGCAATTCTAGCACTTTTGAAAGAAGCTTTGTTATCTGTATAGCTATAATAGGGCTGGGGGTATAGCTCAGCAGTGTAAGCACCTGTCTGGCAAGTGCAAGGTCCTGAGCTCGATCCCCAGTACTGCAAAAATAAATAAATAGCTCTAAATAATACATGCTTGGGGCCAGGAAGGCAGCTCAGTGGAGTAAGTGCTTGCCTGGCACATACAAGGTGCTGAGTTCCATCCCTGGTACTACCAAAAAACAAAACAAAACATAATAATAAATACTGCTTTCAAGGGCTTAAAACTTCATATGATAACACCATATTTTATAGATCCTTTTGAAGATTTCTTTCCACTCAAAATTTTCTTTATATTTTTTGATAAAAACTGTCACCGCACAGTTTGATTCTAGTGATCCTCCCGCCTCAGCTTCCCCAGCGCTGGGATTACAGGCATGTACCACCATCTCCGGTTTCAGTGCACACAGTACAGGGGTCGAACCTGGGTCCGTGTGCTTGCCAAGCAAGTGCTCAGACCCCCAAGCTGTCTCCACAACTTCCCCTTGTTGACATGTGGGTAGCTGCTAAGCGTGGACAATGGTTTAGCTGTCCACCTCCTGAAGGGCCAGAGCATGAATATTTTATGTCATAAAATCTTTTTCAATGACTGTGCAAAAAAAAAAAAAAAAGTGGTGGGGTTGGGGAGATAGCTCCGAGGCATAAGTGCCTGCTGGGCAAGTGCAAGGTCATGAGTTTGAACCCTGGTCCCACAAAAAAAAAAAAAAAAAGTGGTGACTGATAGTAAGACAGTTCCTGCCTCATCAGTGTGGTTGTGTTCCAGGAAAAAATTTGTTATGTAGCTTCATAACTCCTGAAATATTTTTATTTTTTCAGAGTTCATCCACTAGGCAAAAATTGGCCAAAGATGGTGGCACGGCTTCACATTTCTCCTGTCACCGAGGGTCCCACAGGGACCCTCTGTGCACACTCCTGATTGTCATATGAATGTCCCTGAGACATGGCCTCTGCCTTCCCTGGGTGCGTCCCTCACCCCAGCGAGGTGCTGCGAATCACTCCCCAGGTTCTGTGACCTGAGTCTGATCCTAGAGACCGGGTTCTCATGACAGCTCGGTGCTGGCAGATCGCTTTGCCATTTGACCACAGAACCAAGTGTGGTGAGCGAGATCCTACCCTTGTTTTAATTTGTAATTCCCTGAGAGATGGAGATATTGCCACTGAGCAGCAGGGACAGACAAGCCGCAGCCTCTGGAGAGAGGCGCCAGAGCGGCCTTCTCTTCCTCTCTGTGTTGAGGCCCTTTCTTTTTTAGTTCTTGGAAGTGACCTCAGGGGGCTTTCTATCCCTAAGTGACATCCTAGCTCTTCTTAAAATTTACTTTGAACTGGATCTCATTGAGTTGCCCAGGCTGACCTTGAACTTGGGATCCTCTTGTCTCAGCCTCCAGGGTAGCTGAGACAGCTGAGATTACAAGGCTATGTCACTGCACCCAGTGTGCTTGAGCTCATAAAGCCAACGTGTCCTCTCCAGTGGGGGCCTCCTTTGCCAGCACCCTCCCCTCAGCCTCTTGAGCCATGATGTGAGATTCGGCAGACAACGGGAGCTCAGGAAGTGCCACTAGTGTCCCATCAGGGTCTTGACCAGCGGCGCATGGACAAGTTGGAAGGATGGGTGAATTTGCCTTGGTGCCATCCCACCTGGCGTTGCTCGGTCCTCTCTTCCCGTTTGGTACCCCTCTCCCCTGCAGGCTCTGTGCGAGGCCAGGCTGCTCTGATCCCACCTGAGCACCTCCCAATAACATCATCTGCACTGCACTATGGGGCTCTACGGGACATTCCTCCCAGCAGAAGCTGCAGTGGAAAGGAAGAGCCTGGGGAGGGAGGGGCTTCAGCGAGAGGGCTGACCCTCGGGAGGAGAGATGCAGGGTCTGTAGGTGAGAATAGAAAGGCCTTTCTGCCCCCTACCCTCACCCCAAAATCTATCAGCTACGTCACCACCAGGACCCACCTGCCCTGAGCAGCCGGTCCTGCCTGAAGGAATCAATAACTGAAGGCGAGGATGCAGCATCCCACCCGGCACAATACGCAGCTGAATCAAACCTCTCTGGAGTTGTCCTGCTGCAGGCGGCTTCCTCCTGCCCTGGGGAGCCCTTGATGGGCTCAAAAGCTTTCTTTGTGCAGATTTCGCCTGTACCGAACAGCTCAGAGAGTCTTAGCCCCTCTCGTTTCGCTCCTTCTCCATCCTCTCGTTGAATGGTTTCCCACCGAGAGCAGGCAGTTCTAAGCGATGTTCAGAGGCCACCTCACAGACACCGGGACTCCAAACTGGGCTCTTCACACGCATACCTGTCCTTGGCTCACTGGCTGCTCCCTCCTAGAAAGAGTAGCAGGCCTCCCACCCCCACCCCCACCCCGCCACATCTACACGGCCTCCATGTGCCGTTTCCATGACAACCCGAGATATTGCCGTAGCTCCACACCTATAACACGAATCCCCCACACACCATCTGACATTTTACCCCCGTGCCCAGGATTCTCGTGGAGACCCGCTTCCGGTCACATGGAGCACGTGCGCACTCTATCTAACCTTACCCCTGGCCGCCAGCGTCTCAGAATTTTCCTCCCATGTTTACTGCAAGACATCAACACAAGGCCTTCTCTTTAAATGTGAATACATATATATATATATGTATATATATATATATATATATACACACACACACACACACACACACACACACAAAGTGTAGGCAATTTCAAAAGCATGGTAGAATCAAAGGAGCGACAGGAGCTGGAGAGATAAGCAAGAAGGACTTGGCCCAAAGGCTTGGATGCGCGGAGGCGTGATTATTCTTCAAGTAGGAGTTAATGGCAAGCAGATCTCCAAATATTTCATATGTGGATTAGAGCCAATTATCGGATTATCCAAGAGGCCAGCGCACTGGCTCCCCCTGGTCATGCTCTCATCATCCGTGTACCAGTGGCAGGGGGCAAGGGGGCCAGGACAGGGCCCTACCCAGGCAGAGGCCAGGGGCCTGTGCGCTTCCGCCGCTCACTGCGCCGCGCCCGCCAGGCCCGGCTCTCGCTAGCTCTGCGGCTCCAACACGTGCCTCACCCATGCAGCTCCCCAAACTCAGTATTTCTGCCTCATACGTCACCATATAGAGCACAGCACCCCTTTAACGAGAACAACTTCCCCCAAAAGCAGAAGGAGGCCGCGGAGGCAGAGATGACGTCCTGCGGCACTTATTTCTCAGTTCTTCACGAAATCCTATATTTTTTTAATCTCAAAAATCAGAGTCCTGCCTGGGAAGGAACCCCACGGTCCACGGAGGGGACAAGTGATAGCCTTTGGGGTCGTTTTCTGAGTGACTGGGGCTTGGCCCATTCCTTGACGCTGCCTGGGAGCTCAGAAGTCTTTCGATGGTTTCTCTATCCCAAGCAGGGATAGAGAAATCGCAGCGCTTACCTCATGGTCCCGATCCTAATCTGACACTCTGCGTCACATCATCGGCTCTCACCCCTCCTCACTCTCTCCTTGTCCCCTGGGTGACTAGAGCAGCAAGTCTTCTATGTGATCCTGTAAGTGGCTGTCGCAAAGGGAAAGCTCTCCTTGGACGCCTCTAAGGTATCTCCCTATTCAAAAAAATTTTTATTCCCACGAAAGACTAAAACATGACACAGGGCCACACTGTCCCAATATGACATCCTGCTTGGGAGGTGGAACAGGACAGGCATAGGACGAGGAGATCTCTGTATAGGACTCTCTTTGAGCCCGAGCCTCATGTCGAGGAATCTGTGGCCATCATTCTCTCAGGGGAGGCTGAGTCCCCTGAAGTGCGCTCTGCCCATTTGCCAGTTTCCAGGCCCCTTCAAAGGAGAGAAAGCAGAAGTGAATTTTAGGTCAGAGGGCAATTTCCCCCTTCTTCTCCAAAGGGGAACAGAGTTTCCAAAGTTAATTCAACCTGCATGGTACCACGATCCACCCCAGCCACCCCCATCCCATGCCTGTCTTGTCTCTATTCATTCTGGGCCTGCTCCAACTTGACTTCAACTGACTTCTTCCTACCATGTACCACATGGGACCCTCGCATGTCGCTAGGAGGCTCCTGCCTCCCCACCCACTGCCTGTGGAGATTGCCCCCTATTAGTGGAGCAGGAAGGAAACTGAGGTTCTGTGACCACAGACCTGGCAATCCCTAGCCCAAGAACTTCTGAAATTCAAGATGCCAAATTCAGATATCCGGTAATCTAGGCATTCCCAGGTTGTGCGACCTTTTTATCCCTCCCCCCCTTGGCCTTCTATTGCCAACACTTTCAAAAATGATTCCAGCTTTCTTTGGACCCAAGTGCCTGCCATTCCTATGGCCCTGGGTGAGCCACCATGTCTTTCTAACCCTCTCCAATTCCAAACACGTGGCTTTCCTTGGCCCAGCTGTTTCTAAGTCTGAAAAGGTGGAGTTTTCCTGTAAATTTTCCCAAGTTAACAGATGCATAAGTCTTTGCATCCTGGTGAGATTATATCAGGCAACCTAGAGGAGCAGTTCAGGGTGTTCTGAGCAGGACTTACACTAACCACAGGAGTGAACACCGAACCAAAGGTTCTGCTTTCATCTCTCTGTCCTTTTGGGCAGCTGTCATCAACCTACCTGCCCTAGCCTCTGCTCTCTCCTGCCCCCACCCCAGCACACACACCCTAGGCCAGCAACAGTGACTCTGCCCCTCCGCTAGACCCCTCCTTCCCCACATTCGTAGAAGTCTGCAGCACATCCGGGAAGCCACTGATCCCAGGGTTCTCAGGTGAACTGGGGAGGAGCCCCAGGGAGATTAAGTGGCATCTCCTGCCAATGCCACAGTTAAGAACAGGCTTATAGGGAAACCAAGTCAGGGTCCTGATTAAGACTTGGGCAAGAAGTTCTGGATTATAGACCAAACAAACCCAGAAGGACTCTGGGAAATAGGAGTGTGATAAATCCTGCACACCAGGGTGTTGGCTAGCCAGCAAGTGGGACTTCCATACCTGAGCCTTCAGGAAATGTCCCTGCTGGCCCCAAGCAGGCACAGCACCAGGAGAGATGGCTCAGTTACCAGGATTAGCCAGAGCCAGGCTGCACTCAAGTATTTTGACAGCAGAGCAGAGAAATGAGAGAGGGCCCAGAAATTGCAATTTCAAATGAGAACTGGATTGCCGCAGGTGTAGGATTATTGCCTAGTTAGAAGAAAATGCCCCTACCATTATACTTTGCATATTAATCAGTAGTCAACGATTCAGATCTTGAATACCAGTTTGCTACTCTTTCTGCAGAATTTCTGAGGATGTGGGTGACATGACAGTGAGGAATAAGTATCCCGTGGTTAGGGTTGCCAATTTAGCAAATATCAACAGAGGACGCCCAGATAAGTTTGAATTTCAGACAAACAACAATGAGCTTTCAGTGTGAGCACGTACCATGCCATGGAAAAATGTTCATGCTTTATCTGAAATTTTAGTTTAACTGAGTGTCCTGTACTGAACTCTGTCCAGCAGTTCCCATCAATGCAGGCAGAAAGGGGCAGGAGTGACCTCTGTGAGCCATTCAGGGCCTCGGGGCCCCGGCTGGCACTTGCTCTGCCCCTGGCCCGGCCCTGTGTTCCATGCTGATGGCTGAGCTCAGGGAGCCCGCGGTCCCACTGGACCAGCAGAAGAGCAAAATGACCATCCAAACCGAAGGTGGCGTGTGTCACACGGGAGTATCCCTTGCAGGGAAATTAAGACAAGAATGACATTTCACTTGAGTAAGGTGGCAGAGTTCACCAGGAATGCAAGGGTACTAGTTCCATCTGCATGTCTGGGGCAGGACAGGAGGGTCCCACAAAGTCCTCCCAGTCAGCTCTGTCATGGTGCCTTGCTCTGTACGCCTCCCTCTCCATCAAGATCTCATTCATGCAGTTGACATTTATTGAGGGCCTATTATGTACCAGCCACTGAAGCACTATGGACGGACGAAGATCACCAAGACACGGCCTCTGTCCTTGAGGCTGACAGTTTGGCAAGGGAGGCAAGACATGTGCACAATCATGGTGACCTAAGGGTCGTTCTAGAGGAGCAGATAAAGCAGTGAGGTGGCCCTGGGTACCATGGCTGGGAATCTATGAATGCTACATCACACAAGTTCATTTTGAGGCCAAAGTCACCATCAATGTGTTGAGTGACCCTGATCAAGTCACCAAACCTCTCAGAGTCTCTTTTGCTTCACCCAAACAGAAGCGACATTAATAAAAATACCTGCCTCGCAGGCTGATTCTGAGAAGCTAATAGAGCAGCCAGCACTTGGCAAGCCATAGAGCGTCGCATACGTGTGAATCACCTGTCGTTCACTCTAAAAACCATTACTGTTGGGCAGTGCCTCAAAGAGTTGAACACACAATTACCACAAGGTCTAGCCATTTCACTCCTAAGTGTGTACTCCAAAGAACTTGGAACAAAGCTTTCTGCAAGAACTTTGCACCCGTGCTCCCAGCAGTCTTAGCGGCAACAGCCCAAAGATGGAAGCAACCCAAGCATCCCCCAGAAGTGAGTGAATAGCTATCAGGTGTAGACATTCCATGTGACATTATTCAGCTTTAAGCCTGAGATTCTGATCATGGCTGGACCTGAAAGACATTATGCTTAGTGAAATATGTAAAATACAAGATGACACGGGCTTTAAGATTCTACTTATATGCAGTCCCTTAGAGTAGACAAAGTCTTTTTTTTTTTTGTATTTTAAAGAGAACAATTTATTATTCAGCAGTTATAATTAGTCATCTATTTTTCTACACAATTTGTGAATTTTCACCATTTGCATCTGTTCATGTTTTCTTGACCGCCATCTTCACTTTTCCAACACACTGCCATGCCAGATCTGAGGCAATGAAGTATTTTTAACAATTGCCAAAGGACTTGTACATTCATTTGCAGCTATCTTTTCTTTTTCTTTTTTTCTTTTTTTTTTTTTTCGGGACCGGGGTTCAAACTCACGATCTTGTACTTGCCATGCAGGCACTTGTGCCACAGAGCTATCTCCCCAGCCCTGCAGCTGTCTTATTACATACAATTTTCTTCAGTTGTCTTCTATAATAAGTTCTTGAAAAATATTGTTCACAACTTTCATACATCTTCAAAATTCATAACTTTGTTGCACCTCGAACAGCCTGGGGACAGAACCCTGGGTGCTGCCGCCGCCCTAAGAACATGGCTGACGGCGACCCACATGCCTCGCTGACAAAGTCTTATAAACAGAGTGGAATAGAGGTGTCCAGGCCCTAGAGGGAGAGGGAGTAGGCCTTAATGGGTGAGGAGTTCTGCTTGGGCTAAGATTGCTCTAGGGATGCCCAGTGGTGAGAGTAGCACGAGGCCTTGAGTGTAATTATTGGCAAGGAACTGTATACTTAAAAATGGCTAAAATGGTAAAGTGTGTCTTATGCACACTTGATGTGATTTAAAAATATTATCTGGAGGAGGTTGGGACGGCAAGGGAAAGGTCCCAGGAGAGGTTTTGCTTGAGGGGGGCTCTGCTGGAGAGAGGAGCTTGGAACAGCCCTAGAGTGTGTGGGAAGTTGCAGGGCTCTGGAGTCTCACAGGGCCAGTACTTCCATCCGGACCTATAGGTGCCACCAGCATGGAGCTGTCCTGCAGGCTAGGCAAGGAGGTGTTGCCAGGGCTGCACCAAGGAGGGGAGGGGGCAAACCTTAGGGTGGGCAGTGGGTGAAGAGTGCCCATCGGGGCTACCACACTGGATACCGGAGCCTGGGAAGGACAGGTCAGCCACAGGGAGAAGTGAGTGCTGCGGAAAGTGTCAGGGAACGGCCACCGGTGGATGGAGAGGAGGAGCCAGAGCTGCAAGGACAAAAGGGTGGACTGAGTGGCTAGGGACGGAAGATGGGAAGAGGGGGAAGTCTGAGGGGTCCCATGGGGAGCTTGGTGAAGCCCAGAAACCCAGGCAGGACTGGCTGAGTTCAGTCTCGAATGGTGGCCACTGAGCAGGGCCTGATCATTCCAAGGCCTTGCCATGGGCCCCAGCGCATGATCTACTCTTTGCCCCCTGTCTTAGTTACTCTTCTCTCATTGCTGGGACAAATACCCGACAGTCAAAATGAAGGAAGGAAAGGTTTATTAGCTCACAGTTACTGGAGGTTTCAGTCCATACTCGGCTGGCCCAAGGCAGAGCAGAACAAGGCAGAGAGCATCCAGTTCATGGTGGCAGAACAGCAACAATCTCGATAGAGGCAACCGACCAACCAGGGCACCAGAGAGCAACAGCTCTAGTCTGTCTCTCTTGAAATTTCATCAGGCTCTCTGCCTTAGCCCATCCGTCTCAGGCCACACCTATAATTCCCCGCAGTACTCAGACCATAATCTCATCAGTACTAAAATACATAATCCCAGTGGATCATGGATCAAGTCTCAAACTCTAGAAGTCCTCGCCCCATGACTGATGAGGCTTTGGGGGGACAACTAGATATAAACCATAACACCCCCACAAAGCCTGCTCTTGCAGCCATCACCCCCGGGGCCAGGAGGAAGGCTGGAATCAGGCCTGGGGGGGGGGGCATGAAGTTTCAGGCTCACCTCATCTCACCACCGCACAGGACTCCCAGTTTTCCTTGGCTATGGGCTCATTTTAAAAACCAAACAAACAGGGGCCTAGCAGGATGGCTCAGTGGTCTAAAGAGCCTGCTTGGGAAAGCTTGGGCGGCTTCAGGGACCGAGGTTCAATTCCTGGCACCACATGCTGCACCAGCCCTGCCCTTGGGGAGGGCTGAGCTGGCCATAAAAATGAGTGAATAAACAAACAAAGGTTCTGAAACAAGAAAAAAATAAATAAATAAATTTTTTTAAAAATTAAAAATAAATTAAAAAAAAAAAACAAACAAAATTATGAATTGAATACAGATTACGTTTCTTCTATAAGCCTCTCAACCTTGCCCTGGGAAAAGGAGTTGGTACCAAGCCTTTTATACCTCTGTGTGAGTTTAAACTTTAGTATCCCTTTTTCCGAGAGCTTATGCATTTCAACCAGTTCTATTGTTCAAAGATTTGGGGGATTGAGAAACAGCCAGGGGAAGAGGTCAAAGTCAGGTGGCCTTTCTGGCTCTGCTGTGGTCATTCCTTCTTCTACCTATGAGACATTGTCCTGACTTAGTGGCCACCACACTCCATCCTTGGCAGATTGTCACCTCTTCCCTAAGTTAATACCAGACACTGGCTAAACAGCAGGGTTTTCGTTTAATAATCAAACATCTTAACAGCAAACAGAATTTTCTCTATAAGGGGGCCAGGGAGATAGCTTCATGGTACAAGTGCCTGCCTGGCAAGTGTAAGGTCATGAGTTTGAACCCTGGTTCCCCACCCAACCCAAAAAAGAATTTTCTCTACAAATAGAGATCAACTGAGATGACAAAAGATTAACACTTTAATTAAACATGACAATTCAAATCAGTTTTACCATTCCAGAAATATACAACATTGTGACGTATTTCAGGTATCAATTGATGGCGAGTGGAGCTAATCTTTTAGGTGATATTTATAAGCTTTTGGTGACAGCAAGAGACAGTATTCAAGAGTCAAAGTTATACCTTCCAGACAGACCTCAGTCACCCAGGTGGTCCTCAGCAATTCCAGATAACAATTCTGGAGGCTTCCTCCACGGAGAGGTTTAAAAAGTACCTCCTCGGAAGACATACACAGTACGATAAATTACTTTGATGTTTTATGATCTGCAAAACTCACGCCAAAAGGTGGTTTGTCTTCTCCGGTAGAAGAGCTGCTGCCATCTCTGACTGAAAGGCGCAGCGAGCAGGACCAGCTAGCAGTTACTGGTTTACTGAGCACGCAGGATGTGATTTCTAGCATCACACTACTGCTGATTCTCACGGGGCGTCGTGCAAGGAGGCACACGTGTCCCTGCCGAGGAAGAGATTGGGGCTCAGAGCAGATAGGCAACTTGCCAAAAGGCACACAGCCGCAGAGAGCTTGAGCCAGGATCAGTTCCCCCAAGGTGTAGTTTTTCATCCTGGAAGGCAGCAGGCGGCATCCTCAGAGAAAAGGAGACTTAATAAGTATTTCCTGGGCTGGCCAAATAGCTCAGAGGATTAAAGCACCTGCAAGCAGGCAAGGGGCCTGAGGTTTGGTCCCCCTCCCCCCCACCCCTACCCCCAGGGCACACTGAGAGGCAATTGAGACTGGGCATGGCGATGAAGTACCTGTAATCCCAGCTCTTGGGAGGCTGTACACTGGTGGATCACTATGAGTCCAGTTTGCAGTGAGACCCTGAACTTCCTGTAGACCCTTCCCTAAAATACTAAACAAATAAATATTTCCTGATTTGTTCTCGTCTCCCCAGGTTCTAGAACAAAGATGACCCTGCATTAATTGATTACATAAAACTGTATAGACTCGGGAGCTGGGGAGATGGCTCCGAGGCACAAGTGCCTGCTGGGCAAGTGCAAGGTCGTGAGTTTGAACCCCAGTCCCACAAAAAAAAAAAAAAAAAAAAAAAAAAAAAAAACTGTATAGACTAACCTTAATGAAACAGGCTATTTATTTACTTATTTATTTTAGAGAAGGGTCAACAGGGTGTTCAGGGTCTTACTACTAGATCAGACTCATAGTGAACCGCCTTTTGACAGCCTCACAAGA
>PVJA010022393.1:0-34336 GCA_004027025.1 Myocastor coypus
TTTTTTTTTTTTTTTTTTTTTTTTTTTTTTTTTTTTTTTTTTTTTTTTTTTTTGTCTTTTTGAGACAGGGTCTCACCAAGCAGTTGAGGCTGGCCTTGACCTCACTTTTGTAGCCCAGGCTGGTCTCGAACTCGCACCTATCCTTCTGCCTCGGCCTCCCAAGTGCTGGGATTACAGGCATGCGCCACCACGCCGGGCCCGATACATGGTGTTTATACCCTGGGCTCTGTTCCCTTCTCACCTCTCAGCTGAGCTACTTCCATCTTCAGACAGGTTAGCTTTCCAAGTGAAACGGTTTTGCACATTTAAAAACCAAATGTGTTCTGGTGGCACTGATGCTTTAGGCCGGGGTGGGGAGGCTCCCAATGCTGCCTGCAAGAGTGCATTGCTGGGTTGCAGTTTGCTCATCCTTGGCCACTGGACCAACACAACCTTGCTTTCAGATTCAAGTATGGCTTACAGTGTCATCAGCAAGAGCTTATTTTCCCAGACCTTCTCTGCAGTTGTGCTAACGCTGCACAGGATGCAGGGGTAGCAACTGGAACATGTAGCAATGGGTAATTGAAACGGAATGGACTATGGTATCAGTTGGGTCTCTAATGAGTCCCCTCTGTCAGCTAGGTGTTCATCTTTTAGTTACTAAATTATGAGGCTCAGGTAGTATCTATTTGCCATAATAACTGAAAACAAAAACAACAATAATAAACCTCCTTTTCTCTATTTTAGCAACACTTCCAACATCAAATGAGTAGGTTTTTCACACAAAGCAATTATCCAGTTGTCTGTGGACACCAGGAGTCCTGCAGTTCATTAGAGTCATCTCTAAGCCCGCAGGGAATCCCAGAAGGTGCCCCAGGCAGCCTTATACTTCTGTCTGACCAGGATACAGGTTGTAAGCTCTCCAGCTCCCTCCTGTTTCACTTGTTTTCTGGACCATCTTGCACAAACCAGGGAAAGAGATCGCTCCTACCATTACTGATTGATTATATTTCCAAGGTATACAAATAATGGCCAGGTCCAGAAGAGTCCTGAGCACAGGAGGCTTTAGGGTTGTGGAGACAGCTCCTTTGTTAGGGTTTTGAAGAGGCTTTATTACATGGCAGGATTAATTAAATCCTAGTGATTGGTGATTTACTCAACTCCAGCCTCTTTAGAGATCAAGAGGTACAATTGAAATTTTCAGTGCTCTAGTCCTATGGGTAATCTTGCATCCCTGGGGAGTTTCCAAAAGTCACCTCATTAACATAAGGCCAGGTGTGGTTGAAACTGGTCTGTTATGAATAACACCTCCATTGCCCCTGAGATGTTTCAAGAGTTGAGAGCAAAGCCCAAATATTATTACAAAACATATGCTTATCACTCTCGTTATTGACAAGAGCTTTAGGCATTCTGTCCATACACCTGAAATGAAGCAGTTGTATATTTCTTGTCCTCTGACAGTATATGCGATACAATACACATTTCAGTGTCGGAGCGGCAAGAGACACAGGCTTGCAGCCACATTGCTGTACTGGAGAGGTCTGTATTGATGACCGTCCTGCCATGCCTCTTGAGCAGATTGTGAAGTCTGAAGGCCCCTGAACAAATAGCAAAGCTCTTCAAGATGGAATCCCATCTTTGGCACTTCCATTTTGTCATAGTGGGGCTGCCCGATACTATATGGAACATGCCCTAAAAGTTACGTTTTTGTCTGAAATTGAAATTTAACTGGCCATTCTGTATTCTATTGATTAATCCTGGAAATAAGAGGTATCATTGTTGGGATGACATCCATAACCACCCTATGTATGAGTTGCCCTAGGGTGGCATTTTCATATATATAATAAAACCTCAGTCACCGCATAGTGCTGACTTAAAGTATGAATATCGAAAAGTTAACCATTAAGGCTTTTATGTTCCACCAGATAGGAAACACACTAATTTAGTGCCACATTTGTAGTACATTTTGAAACAGATTTGGTAAAGACAATACGTGACAGAGATCAGAAAGTTTCTGGGGCCTGTCTTCCTGCAGCAGGTGTAGTTTACTGGGGGTCTCATTTGAAAGGAGCATTCTCCATGGAAGACAATCTGTTAAAAGCCTGTAAATATAGGCATGGGTGGGAAAAGGACTTTATTGCCAGAAGTGTGGCTTGAGATTGAAAATAAAGATAAAAACAGGAAAGATAAACAGTCACTAGGATTATATACTGGTCTCAGAGTAAGATGTTTGCATTCCAGTTTTTAAAATATAAAGTTAAACTTTTCGCAGTGTTTTGAGTTTCCTGGGATAATCAGTCTCCTTACTGTGAGGATTTGTGTGCTGTTCTCTGAATTGGCTAGGGTAAACATAGCATCAGGTTCCAAGTAATTGCAGCCTTTCATTCATACCAGAGGATGCAATTAACAAGTCCACACCCAACCTTGAGTTTCTAAACTAGTAATAAGAACTTCCATATATAGGTCACTTCCTCAATGTCAGATGCCATCCTTTGAGGCTGGTAATATTATGTTTTCTATACAAGCAAGAGAGAACTTTAGCAAGAAGAGGGGCGAGATTTGAACCCAGATCTGAGCCTAGACCCAAGTGCCTAAATGTGAGGCCTCTGAACCTCCTTACTACTTAGATTATTTTGGTGGTTTTGCTGTTTTAATTTAGAAAGGAAAAAATTCATAATGAATGTGAGTTAACTCCCATAATCAATGAGAAGGATTAAGATACAGCCTAGGTAGAATAACAACCCACTCAGCCCGGGGCTGCTGCGGTTGCAACCTTGAGACACTCGGTTCCTCAGCGTGGGTGCATGCTCTGAGTCTTGAACAGTGAAAGGTTGCTGGGAACATGAATTCAGACCTTCACCTTCCTTTGTACCTCAGTGACCATCCCTGGTGCATAAGCTAGATTAAATATCAGTGACAACGCAGACTGCCCTGTGCATTCGATAGCAACAGCACGTCGCTGTACTGTTTTTGTGGAGGTTAGTAGGAGCCACCCTCCAGCTGCAGCCGCAGGGCATTAGAGGATTCATGCCAGTGGGGTTTGTACTGTGGGTGAGTTCAGAAATACCAAACTGGCTGACTTGGAGGAGGTGTGCATTTACGTGTGTGTGTGTGTGTGTGTGTGTGTGTGTGCATGAGCACACCTGTGAGGGTGTGCATGCATGCATGTGTGCATGTGGGTGAAGCAAGTGAAAAGGAGGAACAGAGACCCTTCATTTGTAGGTGGGTGATAAGTGGTTAAGGAATGACCAAGGTGACAAAAACAACTGGAAGTAATGAATTATTGATGGATTTGGGGGGAAAGTCACTTTTTAAAAGGAACCCATCCCTTTAAATCATGATAATGTAGTTGGAAAATGATCAATATTATCTGACTCCTAATCCACATGAAATTTCACAAGTTATCTTTCATGGGATTGGTGTTATGAGTTATTATCACATTTAGATAGACATCTTCTTTCAGCCAACCGCAAAGTTCAGTTTTTAACCATTTTTGGTCTTCTTTGGAATCCACGTGTCTTTCCTATAAGACAATGATGTATCTGGTAATATCCACGATTTCTTTGTAAAGAAAAAGAAAAGAACAATAAACTTGTTGAGTCACTGAGCAACTGTAATGGTTAATGGAACAACCAAATTCACTTTTCTTTGATCTTGATAATACTTACTGTATTTACTTCCTCTTTGTCTATTCTAAAATGTGATAGATGGATATTCATATAAACTGGATTCCTAAGTATCTGCTTTCAAAGCCTGAGTGAACACAGGATACAATTGAGTTTTATTTTTAGAAGGGAGAAATTTGTCTGGGAATTTTATTCAGGTTACTATTGCTACTGAGACATTGTATCATTTCTCTAAAGTTCACAATGTTATTTTTATCTCACTGAATGAACGCCATTTCTTCTGAAGCTTCCCATCTGGGTCTCACGAGTTGCACTTTTGTCTGCATTCACTGGAATTAAATTGCTATTGATATAGGGGAATGAAACTCCCAGCCTGAAATATACCTGGGCCGAGGTCGTGTTCTCTAAAACCAAAGTGTGAATTTTAAGAACAGTGAACGTTAAGAGAAGGATACACTTATTGGGGAAAAGAAATCTCCTGCCTGAGAGGAAGACAGAAGGGGGAGCTAAGTGAGTTGCCCCAGAAGCTGTACCTTCCGGGGATTTTTACAGAGTAAAACCATGTTGTGAGCCAGATCTAAGGTGCAGAACATGGAAACCTACTTAGATGGGCATGAGGTGGGATGAAACTATGGTCAAACAATAAAACTGCAAGCATAACCACTCAGGCAAACTTGATTAAATCCAGGATCGAATGGGAAAATGAGCCACGTAGCAAGCAGTCTTGGCAAGCAGGCAGGAATATAGCACAGGCACTTTTCCTGTAGGGTGCTGGGTTAATGACTTCCAGGTGTCCTTAAGGTGAAAGACTCATTTAGAATATCAATCTTGCATGCCTGTCTTCAGGGAAGTAAGTGTTTGCATTTATTTACTATTGTATGTTGTGATCTGGAGCCGAAAGAAACGACGAGAAGACCCGATGACTGTAGCTTCAGAGGTGTCACTGAGATGTGTCTCTCTCAAAGTGAGCCCAGAACTCTAGAAGCATCTCTTTTTTATTTAAGTCATGCAGTAGAAGATTTACAGGGAGGAGAGGGGATAATCACCAACGTCTCAAGTAAGGGTGGAGACCACTCAGGATCAGCTGTTACACCAATGTCTCAAGTAAGAGTGGAGACATCCATCAGGACAAGCTGTTACACCTTTTTAAATCCTAGTTTTCTAAAATCCCTAAGTAACAGATTACAACCCACCCTAAGCTTTATTGTTCTTTGCTTCTTACTTTCTTATCTCTACATATCCCCCACTTTTATTAAAAATGCTTGAAAAATAGTTTTTTGAAGTATTAGGCTGAGGACTATAGACTTTTGAGCCATAGTTTGTTTTATCTGTCCTCATTGCTAAACTAAACAGGATATGCAAATAATAAAGAGACATCTTTACTACATTTCCACTAAACCGTAAGATAACATAAAAAGTATTAAAGTTTTCAATGCCATTAAAGAACTTTGTAACAGATCAGATTTGGTTCCATGAGATGAGAGTTACACAAAATGAAGAAGTATTCTAATCACATTTTAAACAAGGTATACATTGTAGAATAACAATTTGTCCTCCCGACATAATAACAGCTTGTTTTATTCAACTCTGAGTCAGCGTATCTTTGAGAAGTCCATAATTGTTTTAAATCCTTGTGCCATTGCTGCACAAAATGAAGAGTCTGTACAACTTGGCTCAATGCTACTTTGGCTATAGTAGCTGTGGATATGAAGGCTATCCTGAGTTCAAGCTTTCTTTTGTTCTTTCTTTACCATCTCTAGTAAATGTTGAAACAGCATCATGGAAGGAGAGTCTTGCCATGGGTGATACAGTTGTATTAGAAGTCAAATTCTGGTGCTTGTCCTGAGAATGTAGATGTTATCTGTAGAAAAATTAAGGTTGAGTAGAACAAGTTGCATTCCCTTTTATTTTCATCCTTCTGCGATCTGGGTAGAACTATAGAGGTTTAATCTATGACGCTCCCATTGGAAGTATTAACTAATTCCCGGGCTGCCTCTCCTCATACAGATTTCCCAGTGTACCTTAAGCAACACCGGTGTTCTGGCAGGATGGCAGATCTGGCTGTGGAAAAATTCTATTAGCAGCTATACCTTTAAAGTTCTTTCCTTGGAGAAGAAAAGGTCCTCTTTTTCTTCCCTTACCTCGCTGTTATTTTTAAATGACAGTAAAGTGGATGACTCCAAATGATATATTCTTCTGGCTCCCTTTGGGTGATGTTCGATATCAGGTATTAATCTTTAAGAAGCTCAATATTTGTTTGACCTTTGATGTTTAGGTCTGGCCCACAGCAGGAACATTTATCCCTTCCCAAGTTGCTAAATATCTTGCCTTCTGTGTTACCTCCTTTGAGGGCCTAACCCTATCTGACTGCCTATAATATTTTTATCTAACTCAGCTGTCTGCAACATTCCCCCCTCTGAAAAAGTAACCTCAACTGCCGTGAGAGAAATACGGACGATGACCGCTCTGGCTTCTTCAGGCTGAAAGGAGTCATAGCTGGGAACCAGCAGTCAGGGATACTTCTCCAGAGGTTCTACCTAAAGGCCCTCAAGAGATATCAGGCATTTTTTCTTGGGTAGGTGGAATCACTTTAAATCTGGAGAAGATAAAGCCAAAGAAATTATTAAACATACATGGGAATAATTATGAGTATGGCCAAAATGATTTTTATCAATAGTAATGGACATGTGAGAGAACCGAATATATATAACATTTGTAAAAATTAGTCTTAGTGTAAATTGGATTAATAACCAACCTATATCTCAGTTGCAGCTAAAACAAGATGTCTTCTAAAGTCTGTTTCTTTTGAGGTATGATGACTGGAAGGAAAGTCAGGGTCGGAGAAGAACAAAGAGACCTGTGCCAGTGTCCAGCACTCAGCTGGGTTTTCCTTTGGTCATGATTTCTCAGGGCTCCTCCATGGAGATGACAAAGATTGTCTGGCCAGAGAGAGCAGGCAGGCCCAGTGCCCTTCAGTCCTACTGGACCATCTGGGAAGCTGAGTATGAGCTCTGATGCCTTCGCCTCAGAGTGCAGTCTCACTTCTAGTGGCTGCTTTGGCAGTCAGGGCATGGCTTGTGGGTCTCTTGAGACAACCTTTCTTATTCTGGCCTGGTTTCTGATAGTAATAGCAGATGAACTTTATCGTCGTTGAGCTCTTCTTAGAGCCAAGAGTATCAGACCTCTGGATGTGAGACTGCAATAAGGCAGCTAATTTTTATCTCTTTTGTTTTCTCTCCCTGTTTTTCTCCCAGTTTCAATTATAGGAAATTAATTTCTTAATATCCTATAAAGTATCAAGTGAGTTTTTTCATCATCAGTTGGAGATTTTGTACCAATTTATATGCTTTAAAAAATCCGGGTACTACATGCCTCTTTCTCCAACTTATTTTCCCAAGTTTTCAAGAAGTCCTCAATATCAGAGGACAGAGACCGGGAGGCTGGAAATGCTTGCTTTATTTTCAAATTCTTCGATTTAAATTATTTACCTAACAAGGACAAGGTAAGAGATGTGGTGCTGCCTTCATGATCTGTCCTGTCCTCATCAACTGAACCCCTTGTAAGACTGTCTTCCTGAGTCTGAGGAATCTGCTGCAGACTCGATTCCTCAGGGTCAGACTGCAGGGGCTCCAAAGCTAAGGAAATAAAGTTACACAAAGACCACATGCTTAAAGGTATAAGTTCTCCTTGTTGTTTGCTCTATGCAGAGCTTTCTTAACTTGTTTCCAAACTTTTAAGTTTAGAGCAGCTTTTCCTTTAGGCTGAAACCAACAACAATGCCTTTTTGTTAAAAAAATAATAATGATAATTATTCGAGACTCTTTGGTTTCACCCTTACCCCTGCTCCTTTGAGTAATGTGTATATAAGATGGGCATACTCTTTCTCTATTGAAGCAGAATTTCCCATTACTCTGAGCTTTTGTCGGTGGTCTCGCCTATTCTGGGGGTACTTTTCTCACGTGGTCAGGCCTCTCTTAACTCACCCCTGATCATATTCTGTGCCCTGCGTTGGGTGACACTTGTATGTTGTGATCCAGAGCCAAAAAAAAAATGACGAGAAGACTCTTCAGAGGTCTCACTGAGATGTGTCTCTCTCAAAGTGAGCCCAGAACTCTAGAAGCATCTCCTTTTTATTTAGGTCATACAATAGAAGATTTACAGGGAGGAGAGGGGATAATCACCAACGTCTCAAGTAAGGGTGGAGACATCATTCAGGATCAGCTGTTACACCAATATCTCAAGTAAGAGTGGAGACATCCATCAGGACAAGCTATTACACCTTTTTAAATCCTAGTTTTCTAAAATCCCTAAGTAACAGATTACAACCCACCCTAAGCTTTGTTTATTGTTCTTTGCTTCTCAGTTTCTTATCTCTACAGTTTACTCTTTTGTCTTGAGTTCCATCCCACAGCAGGGGTTTGTTTCTCTCAAAGTTGCAAAGTCACCTTGTCTTCCATACTGTGAGGGCCAGTGCTAAATCTATAATATTTCTATCTAACTCAGCTGCCTGCAACAGTGTGATTCCCATATAGTTTCTTTAAACCTTGGTCGTTTTTGTATGCATCATTTATGTTGCACACATATCTTTCAGAAAGGAACTCTCCTTCCTCTCCTCCAGGATAAATGTGGGAATTTATTGTAAACACTAAGTCCTACCTTGCCCATCTAGAATATGCAATGCAGTAGCCTTTGCATAGAGGCTGTGGAGAATATGCCTGAACTTACGCAATGCTTTATTTTTATGGCTCAGTTATTTTTCATTTGCTTTTTGGTTATTACAGATTTTAATTAAGTCATTCTGGTTTGTTAGTATTACTATTTCTAAATTTTACTAAGGATTGCAGCTACTCTATAAATATCTCGTGTGTGAACATCATAAACTCCCCTCCGCAGCTATAGAAAGTATGGGACCTTGATTGTAAAACGTGGTTAGCAATATTCCTTGAGAAAATTTTATGACACTTTTAATGTGCTGAAATGACAGCAGTGGTATATATACTTATTGTAGTAAATATTTAATGTGCTGGGCCTAGTGGAGGTGATAGTAAATACGTCTTAGAACTGGAACTGTGGTCCCTGCCCACCACCTGGCTGTCCCACAGTTGTCATGCTCCAGATGCATTGGGCATCTGTGGAGAACCCCACAGGGCTGTGCTAAAGACAGCACCATACTTAATTTTTGAACAACTTTCTGTTAGCTGTTTTTCCAGCTTATGCATATGGACATTGGCCCAAAGAAACTGGCTTAGAGTAACGCAGCTAATGCTAGACTACTAATTCCTCACATTGCTTGCAAACACAGCCCATTTCAAAGCAGTGACTCTTCCTACTCTTCTCCTGTTCAATGCTGTCTTTATGTACAAAACTAGGATCTGTGGCAAGGCCTCACTTGTTTTCTCCTAGGTAACCTTAATGCATTGACTTTTTTTTTTTTTTTTTTTTTTCTCTCTCTTAAGATGGTCAAGTGAGTGGGTATTAAAATTCAAGGAATCAGCATTGACTCAGTAGTCATAATCTTTGTGACCCTTTTACTTTTTGGAGATTTCTTCTATCTTGAGTAAGTGTTTATTTCTGGTTACCAGGTGACTTATTTTGCTGCCCTTTCTCTATTTCAATAGAAAAGAATTGTTCTACCATACCATAGCTTTTTTTTTTTCCTTACACTGTAAATAACAAACATTGAGAAACAGATGGATCCAGTTCAAGTCCTGGCTGTGGCACTCTTTGGCTCTATAATTTCAGATTTTAATTTTTTCACACTTCAGGATCAGTCTTCTCAGCTGGACCCAGCAGTGGCTCTTGCCACAGGGGGCTATATAAAGGAATCCAAATGAGTCAAATTAAAAACATAATACCTCAGTCGCACTGGACACATTTTTAAGTGCTTTGAGGCCACCTGTGGCTAGGACGGCACCAAACAGAACATTTCCACTATTGTAGAAATTGCGCTGACAGAAGTGATCCATCAAACAGGATTGATGATATTTTTCCCATAGATGTACAGGAATAATTAAGGACCAACAAACTTGCATGAAGAACGTAGCATGATCCTTACTTGGGACATCCATGAATCCTTTAAAAATTCCAGCTCTCTTCTTCCTTGATCCTCCTGCATGCTCTCCATCCACTTTCAGCTTGGTGCAGGCCAGCCTTCGCTTTGCTTGGATGCTTCTCTTGACCGCTTTAAAAGTAATATTTTAAAATGATACCCTGGAACTTTAGAGGCTGGATTCTCAAAACAAGTTTTACATGAAAGCAAGACAGCAGTGGTGTATATGGTTATTGTATTAACTATTTAATGTTCTGGGCCTAGTGGAGGTACAGCAATAGAGATAAACAGTTTAGTAGAGAAAGAAGATTTAGCTATTACAGTCTGTGCTTCTGTGAGTCTGGGTATGTATATATCTCTGTGGTATAATGTTATTTAATTATTCCAGGAAGATACCTAGTATCTCTGATGTGAGATGTCCAAAGTATAAGTAAGGGTCAAAGTGCATAAAAGGTATTGTGAAATAAGAAAAAAATGTTTAAAAGAAAGGGGAACTAGATAGGGGGAGGGGGAAGATGAAAGAAAGGGAAAGGAAAAATATAGAAGGAGGATAAAAGAGAAACAAAACTTTATAAATAAGGAGAGGAAGAGGAGTGGAATAGAGGTGTGGGAATTGGGAGAAAGAAAATGAGGATTCAGGATGGATCATGTACCTCTACAACTTCCCTGTGATGAATGTTGCCATCATATATATCTAAATTTTACCAACAAACTTAATAGAAAAAGTAGTTCAGTGGATTTAGGTCTTCGTGTATAACTTTAATCAGGAACAACTCAGCCATCCTGGAATGATTTCTTCACAGACTCCCCGTCTCTATTTTTATAGTTTAAGTGGAATAACAATATATTCTCTTCATTTCCAAAAGCTCAAAAATCCTTCAGAAACATGTTCCAGGAAATTCTATCCCTTAACATCTCTTCCTCACACCTCCAACACCAGCTGTACAAGTTGTCACGGCTTTTCTGCACCTTTTCTTCTGACATAGTTTATTTAGTTCTCAACATTGAATCCGTATCCAGCTACCTTTGGCACAGGCTGGTAATACCCAGTCTTAGAACTGTTTAATAGTAAAACTCTGACCAATAATGTGAAACTATTTTAAGTATGACTTTTGTATTTTAAGAGTAATGACATTTTAAATGAAACAGCACCTTTGAAGTTCAATGAACTGACCTAAAAACCTGCCAAACACATACACACAAACACACACACACAAAGAAAATGATATGAGCTCTGCTGTGGAGGATCTGTGTTGCCTCTTCGGCCAGGCTTTGTCTGGGAACAGTACTTCCCCAAAGGATGGGACTTCCCTTGCATTATTATTATCAGCATACTTCAACAAGTAGTTGAGAAGAAATGGAAAAAATTCAAATATATGAATTATTTTTATCCCTGAAATGAAAAAGTTGGTTTAAAAAAACATTTTGAAGCCCAGGGCACATAATAAAAAATAGGGTGAACTTTATAACCATTTGTAGTGGCCACCTGAGAAAACTTTCATTATTTTCTTCAAGTAAAATAAGTGGAATAAATACCACTTTATAAGGCACTGGCCCTGAAAAGTACAAGAGGGCCCTTTGAAAAAAAAAATGTCTTTGTCTCATCCTTCATGGTACATGTAGGTCTGTGGCACAGGTAGGTGCAATATCTGAACCTTTGTCTGCGTGTGTAGAGATGAAGAGACAAAAGAAAAACTCTGTTGGGGCTGTCAGCTCATCGATAAAGATGTGTTTCACACTAACTGGGTTAGAAAAAAACATTAGATACTGGTTCAGGTCCATAAGAGAGTTTCCTATGAAGACATGTTATACTCAGATAGAAGTATGTACTGGAGTATACTCACATGTAGTACTGTACTACACTCAGATGGTAGCATCAAACACATACTCTGCTCATCTATATAACCCTCATGACAACAGTAGATACTGTTCTTATTTGGTCTCCATACGATGATGTACAGGGACCCTATGTCACTTGCCCAACATTAAGCTTCTATAGAACAGAGGATAGTGTGAATCTAAGAGCCAGGGCTAGGCCTCTAAATCTGAACACTGCCCTTGTTCATTGAAGGTTAAAAGGTCATGCATAGTTGCCTTTCTTCCAGCTTTACATGACCAGCTACTTCTCTTTTAGCTTTTTCTAGTTTGTTTTTCAACCCATTTCCAGGGAAGTTTTAGGTACCATTCTGAGAAGGGCTTTCCACTGACTGCTCAACAGAGAAAGACCTCACTGTGGTAGAACTCTTCACGATAGGCTGATAGGCTCCTATGGTTTATTTAATCAATGAGTAAGAGTTGCTGGCTTTTGATAGGCTGCCTGAGGGACTGTGGTAAGTGTGAGATTCATTGGCAGAGGAGTCACCACTGATAGCATCACTGACTGCTACAAATCCCGTGTCAAAAGGAAACTCAGCGAGGACCACTGTACCTTACAGCACTCCAACCAAGTATGTGTTATCCCACTAGCAGAATCTCTTGCAGTTCTGCAAAATGGAAAAACAATTAAAAATAATTCCTATCAGATCAGCATGAGATGTAGCAAACCTCAGAAGAAGATTTCTGGGAAATTTAAGCAGGGGACACACTCTCTAACAGAACTTACACCTTTGTGTAAGATTTATATTTAGGGTTCAGGTGGAAAAGAGTATGCTCTATCCAGCTGTGTTAGAAGACAGTTGGTGGAAGTAAAGGAAAACATTCTCCATAAGCAGGCAATTCTTTAGGAAAGGCCATCCACTAAAGGCTACCTTGCAGTTGTGTTACCCAAATTTGAAGAACATAAAAGCATAACAGGTTTACTGTTACAAAACCAGTATAAAGAAGTCCCAGAGCAACTCATTGATGGCCCAGATGTGCTTCTTGAGGACTTCAGCTATGAGAGAATACAGTAAAGAAGAGGCAGGCCATATGAGGTGTACTTCATACTCAGCCATCAGCACAGCAAGACTCATTCTTCACTCAACCTAGTCTTGTTCTTTGTCTTGTATCACAAGTCCACATTTGTCTTCAGCTCCTAGGCCTACCCTGCTGAGCTGCTCTCTGTTCTCTTCTGTTGAACAGGTGGTATTACAGTTTGTGTCTAGTTGTTCCCCTAAGTCTCATGCAGTCATTGGGGCAGTTTCTACAGTTTGTGATTAATTCATGATTTAATGCTGGGATTATGGGTGTGAGTGCTACGCTAGCCCTGGGACAGATAACCTGCATAGTAGCAAGGAGGGGAGAGAGGCTGGCTAGCTGCTACCACTATTGCTCCATCCTTTGCTCTTTGCTGTTTTCTGCCTCCATGAACTGCTTCCCTTCTGCCATGTGCCATTCTGCCTTGGAGTCAGCTGAGCATGAATGGAAACCTCCATAAACTGAGCTAAATAAACCTTTCCTTCCTTAACTTTGGATGTTGAGTCCTTTTTTTCCAGCAATGAAAGAAAAACAACAGAGACAGTTGGAAAATAAGGGATATTTTCTTGATTAAAAACAAGCATACCTTATCCAGACATTGCATGGCTGTAGTCCCATGCTTGGGAGGCTGAAGCAGGAGGATTACAAATTAGAGGCCAGCCTCGACAACTTGCTGTCTCAGAATGAAAAGCATTGGACATAGCACTCTCTGGTTTCAAATTCTAATACTACAGGGGCAGGAAGAAAAAAAAGAAAGCTAAGTTATGTTTCTTACCCAGTGTGCTTCAGGGTAACCCTATTAAAAAATCCAGCCTCACTTTCACCACAGTTCCTTTATATAGCAGGCTGTAGATGAGATATAGAAATGTAGCTTGGGCCCTGTCACCTGATAATGTCTTCAGGACAGCCTTCCCTTCTGAAATAAAGTAGAATGGTAACACTACTTGCCAAGAGAAATGCATGAAGAGTCTTTTAAAAACCCAGAAGTTGTGTCTAGTAAATGCCACGATTATAATGCAAGATTTAACTGGTCCCAGCAAATACACTGTAGCTACTCAGTCTCATATATGCTACTTTCAGTTTACTACTAGTAAAAAGTTATTTAACTATGTCACTTAAAGGTACAGTTGCCTTGGAACAGAATGATAGTCATATCATTTAAACTAGAAAAATACAGTTTGTGGTTTAAGATTACATATTCAAATACACTGAATTTCAACGTTTAAAAAAATGATGTTTTCTGAGGACTTTTTATAATTACTTCAGCTCTCTTCTTTGGAACAAGATTTCATTTGGTGACTTAAAATGTCTTTTATGAGTAGTAACAACAACAAAAACTTTTTACCCCTTGTCCTACTACCCATAGCTTTACCAGGAGCTAATTTACTGACTTTTTCTGGTCCATTGCTGTATATCTCTTTCCATGGAAATAGTTTCTACATTCTTTGTTACTTGTACTGTCTTAATTTTTTGTTTGTTTTTAAAGATTATTTATTTATTTATTTATTTATTTATTTATTTATTTATTTGGTGCAGTCTTGCTATGCAGCTCACACTCATAATGATCCTCTTGCTCAGGGCTGGCACAGCATGTGGTACCAGGAATCAAACACAGGTCCTTGCACTTGCCTGACACGTGCACAGACCACTGAGCTATGTCTCTGGCCTTACTTGAAGTATTTATAATTTTGACTGCACCTTCCACTTGTGTCCAGCAGTCATGGTAAGAACCTGTTAGAAAGATTTTGGGAAACTGAAAGCAAGTGGTCAGTAAGCTGAGGCCCAGTGCTTGACCTAAATGAGAGCAGGGGAAAGATGGCAAAGTATCCTACCACAGGAAAAACAGTCTCATTTGCTTTCCTTTTGCCTTGTCTTTCTGTCATTTTATGAAAATTTCAGAGTATGGTATCTAATCTAGGTGATATTTGATAGACTACAAAATGAAGGAGGGATTTAGGAAATTTTCTTCTAGACCCTGTCCAACTTTTACAAAATGATTGCTCGAAGAAGTTTTAATGCTTACTTCTCTAATAGAATGAAAATTATGGAACTAAGCTGTATGCCTCTAGATAGTACCATGCCTTTTGGTTTTAGTTGTTCTTTTACACCTATCTCACCAACATCTGCTTGTGGGACTGATATTTCCTACCTAAAAAGGAGATGGTTAGACAGGAGAAATGTGGAGAATTCACAGTAGTAAATTCTTCACCCAAACCCCACAAGTATGTTCAGATTATGTATATTATTTTAATAAATAGTTAACAAAGAACATCATATGGCCAAATGTTGCTTCATGTTCTTGTGCTTTTGACATACTTGCCTGAGGTAGACCATTTTTATTTGGCCTTTTACACACATATGGCTGCTAGAGAGTTTGCATGTCTTTTTTTTTTTTTTTTTTCTTTTCTTTTTTTTCTTCAGTACAGGGGGTTGAACTCAGAACCTTCTACTTGCCAGGCAGGTGCTTATATCACTGAGTCATATTTCCAGCCCAAGTTTACATGTCTTGAGGTTAGAATACAAAAGAACCTGCTGGGTTATAATAGTTGGTAAAGAATAGAGGTCTTAGCTGGCACTGGTTTTGTATAGCAGGTTCTGACCAGGCATTTAATCACTGGATAACACCCTGAAATAAATAATATCCAAGAGAAGTGATTATCCCCATTCCACAAAATATTAAAGCTTAAATAGAGTGGTTTGAAGCTACTTATTTGAACATTGTAGTTAGAAACACTTCTCAATATCTGGATTGACTGGAAGTGGTGGTTTTGCTCTACATAGGTTTGAGACCACTGACCCAGGAGATCTCTGACTTACCCGGCTGTTCCTCTCTCACCTTTACTTAGATAGTCACTGCTTTCCTTCAGTAGCTACTTACACTCAGGCTGAGTCTGGGTTTAAAGTACTTTGTTCTAGTCTGTAAACAAAGAGTGATCTCTTTCTTGGTAGATTTCTCCTGCATACTTTTAAAAAATGCATTTAGTACAGAGTCTACATCAGTGGTTCTCAATCTGTTGGGTCGCAGCCGTAGCGGGGGTTGAACGACCAAAACACAGGGGTCGCCTAAAGCCATTCCGAATCATAACTGTAGCAAAATTACAGTTTTGAAGTAACCACCAAAATTATTTTTTGGTTTAGGGTCACCACAATATGAGGAACTGTATTGCGGGGTCACGGCATTAGAAAGGTTGAGAACCACTGGTCTACATGGTCTCACTACACAGATTGGACGCATAGTGATCCTCCTATTTTCAGCCTTTCAAGTACTAGAATTACAGGTGTGTGCCACCATACCTAGTGCAATAGCTGTCTTAGCATGTCGGCATGCTGGGGATCAAACCCCAGCCCCTGTGTCTGCCTAAGCAGGCTCTTCAATTCACTTAGTTCTCCTGCATACTTGATTTATGTGGAGGGCTGGAATGCTATCTTGTCTTTTTCCTCAAAACTTCCTACATAATTACTGTGCACTTATGCTGCCAGAAAAATCAAGGTTTTTGTTTTGTTTCATTCCTCTCCCCCCCTCTCTTTCTCTTTGAGAAATGAGGTTTTGTAATAGAAGTTCCTTTTCACAAATGAAGGAGAATAGTAAAAGTAAGCTGAAAAACCTCTTGACATACTGGAATCCAGAAGATCCTGCCTTATGTATGATCAGTAGACACTGGTTGGTTATTAATACCTCTGCTTGTCATTTCCTCCCCTGTCCCCTACCAGCACATGCACACTAAAGACCTTTAGCTTTTCCCTGAATTTAGCAGCAGGCAGAAAGCCTGGGCACTCACTATAAGTTTTTTTTTTTTTTTTTCTTTGAAAATTGTCTTCTGTGTTGATCCACAGGAGAAAGTGCATCTCATATCTCTGAGCTGACCAGTCCCTTTGTGCTGTGAGCCAGTTGTGTGTTGTGTCCTTCTGAGAGCAAGAAGCCCAGCTCCAACTTCTAGAGGAGTGGCTAAGGATGTGCATTATGGAGCCTTACTGCCTGGGTTGAAATCTAGTTGCAGTATTCATTGTCTCAGTAAATTGTTTAACTTTCTTATAGCCCAGTTTACTAACAGGAAAAAGAATACAATATCACCCTCATGCAGTTGCTATCGGGTTCATGTGAGTTAATTGTATGTAGAGTACCTAAAACAGAGCCTGGCATATCATCAACTCTCAGATGTTAGGAATTACTGAATATTATCTCTCACGGACTATCTTTGTGACTGTGGTCAGTTACTTTCTTTTAGTGTGTTAGCTTTTAAAAATAAGCATGATATCATCATACCCACCTGGAACTGAGGGGATAAAGTTACGTAAGTTCCCGGGAACAAAGACTGTTCCACTTTCATGAAATTGTGCTGCCATTTGTGAATACTGAGAAGATGCTGAAACCTTCTAATTCTGTTCCAGATGTAGTACAAAAGGGCCAACAGCCCCTGCTAGCTTCTATCTTATTTTTGCATGTCTGTTGAGGGTCCTGGAAATTTGTCTTGGAAACCTGTTGAAAGACATGGTGGAGAAAATGACGGGTTCATACTTAAGAAAGTATGTGCTTTTTAAAAGCAAGTTTGTGCCGTGTCTGTCTCATATGCCTATACTGCCAGATGCTTTGCGTACCTTTAAGAACACTGATCCTATGATGTGCTGTGATGAGTTCTTTTTTCCACAGTCTTGAAGAAGCAGAAGTTGAGTTTTTTATCAATGGGCATTTCCTCTAAATGAGAACATTGACCTTTTCTGTCCTAGTGGCTCTTTACCCACTCGTTAGGACCTTCACACTGAGCTATATCCACAGCCCTTTTTATTTTTTATTTTGAGACAATGTCACTCTAGGTCATTAAGTTGTCCAGGCTGGATTCTTGCCATCCTCCTGAACTATTAATCTCCTACTTAGATTCCTAGAGTGCTGGGATTACAGACATGTGCTACCATGCCTGGCTTCTAATGATATTTTGATTAAGTCTGTCTCAGTTTTTAATCCCTAAGTATGCTAGGATTAGGATGAAACAGGATAGTACTTATTAAAGCAAAAGATCAAATCAGGGCTTAGAAGGTGCACTTTCACTTTTCCTCGGGATACAATATGTACCCTCTGTACGTGTGAGAGGGTTCCCTTGGAATACATTCCTAAGAAGTATCTTGTTGACAGTCTGAAGTGTTTCATATTAATACTTAGTAGCACTGTAATACTAGAGAACAGGACCTAAGTTATCAGTTATGACCCAAAATCTTTCCCTTACAGATACAGCAATACTGTCATTTTGCTGGGGGCTATTGCTTTTATTTTCAGAAGTTGCTGTTTGCGTTTAGCACTTCATTGCAGTCCTCTTAGAACTCTGCTCAAAGACAAGTAATAGTAAGCGTTAAACTAATTTGCCTTCTCAGTTCAGCATAACACCCTTTTCATCAAAAGATGTCTGTGTACTGGACTAGATTTTAAAAACCATCAGGTGTAACCGGAAGCCATCCTGGAAAGTAGGTAGGCAGCTAAGGAACAGGGGTGCAGTTCTTCCCCTGTCCTTAATTTTCCAGGTTCCCAGCATAGAAGCAGAGTGGTAAAAATTATTTTGACGTAATGTTTGAAGTGTTTTTGTTAGTTCCATTTTTATTTTAGGCAAAATGGGTCTGTTGTAGAGACATGGCCAGTAGATATCTTTCAAGTGCTTTGCTCCTTAGGAGAATATGGATCTTTCAGGATCTTTAATAAATCACTACACTACATATGTTGCACCTTGTCACACCAGATTTTACTTGGTTGGTTGGAAAACAAGACAGAAGCTGCTCACCCTCCTGCTACTAGGATTCCTAAGGAATCCATCCAGTCACAACTGCTGAGCAGAAGCTGGAGGTTGGCAGAGAAGGCAGAGGATAATCACCTCTGCAGGCTGGGCCTGTTTATTTTGCCACCCTATGGCTGGTGGACACTAGGTGTGGTGGGCAGGCTGGCCTAAGTACCTGTTGTCTAACACTGTGACTGTCAGGGCCAAGCTACAAAGGCAGTAACCTGAAACCAGTCCTGTTGGTTTTCCTTCAGCTGCCTAAAGCTGAAATCTGCATTCCAGATGAAATCTGCAGGGAAAGGGAAGAAAGCGTTAAAAAAAAAAAAAAAAAAAAAAAAAAAAAGTTTACGAGCAGTAAATTAACAGCTTTTGAGAGTTGTGGGTATTTTGAGATGATCTCTTTTCACTTCGATTCTATTTCCTAGCTTAGAACTTTGTAGGTGGCTATTGATGCAGGCCACTGCTTGTTTTTTGGTTTGGATCACCCAAGCCTCTCCGGCTTACAGTCTAGGAGGATTCACAAGTATTTCAGTCATTTTCTGCTGATTCACTTCTGAATCCTGTGGGCCGGATAGGGGTGGTTAAGGGCTGTCGGGATCAGCCTGCCGCCTCAGCACTTTCAGGAACCTTAACTTGCTCACCAATGAGGAAGTTGAATGCAACCAGGAGAAGCCGCACACACTCTGGGGCGGAGCTCCTCCCTGAGTCCTGGGCTGGGATTACTTACCCGGCCAACGACAAAAAGCCTTTTGTCCGGGGAAATAAATACGGAAGTCCCAGAAGAGCAACCGTCCCTCCCTCCGTGTGTAGTAAGGTGCACAGCCTATGCTGCTTCTGGGCATAGAGCTCCAGGCGTTTCACAGTTGCCCTGGACACCCTGTCGAGGGGCAAACCGGAAGGGAGGGCACAGTGTCCTGAACGAGACAAGTGTGGTCTCTGAGCAGCTGAGAGACTGGCTCCCTCAGACCTCTTGTTGTTCCCTGTCCTGCATGCCCAGAACAGGTGAAGTGGATGAAGTGAGAGCGTGGGGAAAGAACTCAAGCCAGAGCTTCCTCCAAAGGCACCGCACAGACATGGAGGAGGCTGGTAACTCTCTGAATGGCAATGATGTGTTGGAGCCAGAGAAACCAGAAGCTGGACTTGAAATGGCTCAATCGATCCTCAGTAAGTTCTCCATGAAATCCCTGTTTGGATTTACAAGTAAATTGGACTCTGTGGCACCTACAGAGGAAGGCACTGTGCTGAAAGCATTCCACAGCTTAGATGTGGATTCCGTACCATGGCAAGATGATCCCAGCAATGGTATGGACCTTCAGCAGGCAGAGACTCCAGTTCTACCTGATCCTGGAAATGATGGGAATACTGCAAGGGTGGAGAGGGGATCAGAGCAAAGAAGTCATGGGAAAGCAGAAGCAGGGGCTTCTCTCCCTGGCCAAGAGCTTCTTCCCCTTGCAGCTCTGAGTGTGGGTGGGGATGATGTCATTTGGGCCCATGGGACCCTCGTGCAGACTACCAGTGACTCTGACTCTGACGGTGGTGGCCAGGAGCTGGAGGAAGGAGGCAGCACCAGCAGCCCAGAGTCTTCACATGGTGTTTTATCTGAGCCATCTCAAGAGTCTACAGAAAATTTAGGAGATTCTAGGGCAATCATTGCTCCGGGGAAAGCGGATGATGCTGAGCTGTGTGCAGGAGACCCTCAAAGGACTCCCTCGAGGAGCAGTGCCCCGGAATCTGGAGATGGTGGCCTTCCGACAGAGCACAGCCCCAGCTGCGACCATGCAGGAGAAGGGTCCCAAGGCTCACCTGCAGCAGCACACCAGAATTTGAGTACTGGTGCCACTGAGGCCATGTCTTCTAAAAGAGAAGCCCTTGGAGAGAAGTCATTCCAGCTTCCAGCCTTTTTCAGTGGGCTTCGTGTGCTGAAGAAAGGGTCCACAGCAGAGGTGGGGGAAACCATAACTGAAATTAAGCCAAAGGATGGAGACCTGGCTTTGCTCAAGTTGACTCAGCCAGTTCAGAAGTCTCTGGGGCAGGCTGGGCCCCAGACAGTGAAGAGCAGTGAGAGAACAACTGATGTGAAGGCCACTCCCACTCTCCTGGAGCAGCTCTCTCAGCTGCTCAGCATTGACATGCCCAGAACTGATCCCAAGGCAGCAGACCCCGCATCGCCCAGGGAAGCGGAGATGGGCTGCAGTGCTGACCAGGAAGGCCAGGGGGGCTCTGGAAATGCCCAAGCCCAGAGCGCCGAGGTCAAGTCCAAGCCCCCAGAGACGGCCCTGGAGGCCTTTAAAGCTTTATTCATTCGTCCCCCCAAGAAGGGGACCACGGCGGACACTTCTGAGCTGGAAGCTCTCAAACGCAAGATGAGACACGAAAAGGAGTCCCTCAGAGCTGTGTTTGAACGTTCCAAGTCAAGGCCGGCAGAGGGTTCCTCCGATTCCAAAAGCGTACGTAGAATTGGGTTTTGCTTTCTGTCATAAGTGGGGTGCTAAGATTTTCCAGGTCTCTTGTCAAAATAAATCTTAGTGGCCTATAATTAATATTCTCCTTCAGAGGAAAAATGACTAAAATGAAATTAAATTGTCTTTAGGAGAAATAGTGGTTGGACAGAAATGCCTTTCCTGCTCACACGGTTCTGGAACATAATGAGGGATGTATGTAAAGCTGTGTGGATAGAAGGAGGAAAGGTTCATCGAGTTTCAACATCGGTAGTAAATGTACTTATAAATGCTTAGCACCATAATGCAATGTGGAATATGGAAGTGATGCAATAGAGAAGCGTAGCCCAGATTTATAGGGATTTCCTCATCGTCTGATACCTCCTGTGGAAGCTATGATTTCCTTTCAAAGTCTGCCACTTCCCAAAATTCATGTTTGTGATGCAATTGAAAGGTTCCACATTGGCTGTAAGACTTCCTGATCGAGTACTGAGAACTAGATTCTAATTCCAACTCTGTCATTTACTGGCTGGGTGACCTTAATAATCCCAAGTACTCATTCTCCTCGTGTGCAAAATGAAGAAAATGTCCTTTGCTTTTATAGACATCATGAGGATTCAATTAAGTTAGTGTATGAGAAGTATCTAATTCAAAGAAGTTATTATTTAAAGAAAATTAAGCTAGGTGATTTTTCAAGCCTGGGAAGCAGTTGTCCAGTGGAAGTTAGTTATTTGTTAAGAACAACAAATTTCTTGCTTAATAAAATTGACTGTGTGTTTATCTCTCCTTTTTGCTTATTTAATATATTCAGTCAAAACATTGTAATTAAAGTCTGCAGAAAAGCTATCTCAAATTGTAGTTGGAAATTAAACACAATATAGGATTCTTCTACTTGGAGGAAAAAAAAAACACATGTATATATATACACCTTGCATGTAATGGCCATCAGATTAATTTTTAATAAGAAAAAAGAAATGAAATTGTGGGATACTTAGAGAAGTATGTCTTGGCTTATTGCTAATGTTCACGGAAAATTCAAAGTAAGTTCTTATCACTATGAATCATCCTAGAGCTTGTTGGAATACACTAGTAAACATTTCTGGTAAGTGTAGGTGAACATAGTAAATTAGTATCTATATATTTAAACTACAGTTTTCCTGTAAAAAATTTCTTCAGAATAAAAACAATCTAATAAGTTGCGTACATTTTAACCTTGAGGGTTTTTGTTTTCAGTTTTTATCTGCACTCTGGAAAAGGATGACAGCATAGTTAGATGTGTCAGCTGCCATGAATGATACAGCAATGGCAGCTGGCCATTTTAATTAAAGTTAATAATAGAATTAGCATTGTTATGTCTATATTCATTTACTAATAGGTGCTGCCACATTTTATTTAACTTACTCTCTGCCCCTTTTTTCGACAGCCTGACCAGAGCCCCACAGAGCAGGATGACAGGACGCCTGGCCGACTCCAAGCTGTGTGGCCGCCCCCTAAGACAAGAGATGCAGAGGAGAAAGTGGGATTAAAGTACACTGAAGCAGGTAATGGGAAAGAGCCCAGTGCCCAAGAATGAATTTCTTCCACAGGGGTTTCAGTTCTGATTCAAGAGATGGGCAGAATGTGGGGTTGTTTCATTGTAAATGAAATTCTGAAGGTGGCTTCTCTTTCTTGATTTTGCTTTTAAAGTGACCCTTTTGGCTCTTGTACTGCTAAGGTGTCTTTGAGAGATGAAAGGAGAATGCGGTGGAATGAATAGAAGGGCAGCAGAATCAAGTGGGGGGCCTTTTGGGAATGAGGAGAGTGGGTCAATGACAGATTCCTCAGGAAGCAGGTGGCTGGTGCTCCTGTAAGGTTTTTGTGAGCTGGCAGCATTGCTAACAGAGGCAGAGTACGATTCTTTGGAGCTGTCATCTGATTTGCTGTTTGTCTCTGGGTAATGCTTTCGAGATAAAGGAACCTTGTGCAGAGTGAATGTACAGATACCATATCAGTTACGCTTTCATTCTTGTGAAACAAAGCTTCACTTAATGCATGGCCAATTTTAAAGCAATCTAACTCTCTGGAACACTTCCCAGGCACTTTACTTGAATCTATTTAAATGGAATAGGAATCTAGATACGTTCACGCTTTATAGAAAGGATCATGTGAAATTAAAAAAAAAAAAAAAGAATCAGAGATGGATACAATTTAATTCTCTACTACCTCTTCTTGTGTGTGTGTGTGTGTGTGTGTGTGTACTGTTTTGAGTTCAACAGGTACAGATATTTTGGCATTTGGAGGTTCTACACTGAAAAAAGCCCAGGTACTTTTGGTATAGTGCTCTTTAATTTTATTATAAACTAGAGGAACTTGAAGTCAGCAGGTTGTGTTGCAGGCTACACACTCTATTTTCTTGTCTACCTAAAGTCTGCATGGCCAGTGATATCTGTCCCTACTTTGAGTTTTCATTTAGGGAAACTTAGGTGGTGTGGAGATAGGCTGAACTTTGTCAACTCACCTGGACACTTTGTTATATACCACTGTCTTCTATTTCAGTCACAATCAATTTTTAAAAATTCTAGTGTAAAAAACTTATTTACAATCCTTCATCCATTCTGCACGTCTAGTGGACTTTGTCTCAGGCAGCTCTAGTGGATAGACATGTTGCAAGCCCATCAAGTTCTCTAAATATCAGTTAGTATTTTCTTAAATATTGTCTACACCTTCCATTTCCCTCCCTCTTTATGGAAAAGAGGTTACATAAACCTCTGGACCCTGTTGGGGTATTGGGTGACTACACTTTATGACTTCCTCTGTGGAGGTAATGTTTGCGCATCTCTTTCCTCTATTCTATGTTTATTTTAGTTCATTTTTTGGGAATTTTCAGAGGATGAAGGGAGGCCTTTCCTTTTGCCCTTTGTTATAAGTAGTTTGTATTTTGTTGGTTGCCTTAGTTAGGAATGTCTAATAAGATCAGCCTACAGAATTATGGAATAACTCTTCTTAAGAAGATGAAAGTTTGGGTGGTGCAGGATTTGTAGTATTGGTGAATTATTTTGGGGACATAACTGACAAATGACTTTTAAGACTATTTCTAGCCTCCATGGATCCAGCTGGAAGCTATTTTTTTTTTTTTTTTTTTTTTTTTTTTTTTTTTTTTTGTCTTTTTGAGACAGGGTCTCGCTATGCAGTTGAGGCTGGCCTTGAGCTCACTTTTGTAGCCCAGGCTGGTCTTGAACTCGCACCAATCCTCCTGCCTCAGCCTCCCGAGTGCTGGGATTACAGGTGTGCGCCACCACGCCCAGCAGCTGGAAGCTTTTGACTTACCTCACACATTAGCCACTTCATACCTTTTTATTTTTCTCCAGTACTTGACATGCAGGATAAAAATTATATGCTTCATTAAATATATATACAGGCATTTCAGTCTTCCTGTCCAGCTTTGACTTTTCCAAAGTTGAAACATGCTAAATACTTACTAGGATAATTTGCTCGTCATTTGGAAAAATATGATATAATTATACTGAAATTTCTCTTTTCAAAAAAAAAGAAAAATTTAAACTTCTCATTCCTAGTCTACTTTGGTGATTTTAGCCTGAATGGCAATCTCCCCAAACAGTGGACTTTGCCAAACAGAGAAGGAAACAAATATCATAATTGCAACTTAAATGCACCATAATATTTTAGGGCAATTGTATTTCTAAAGATCCTCCTTAGTGTTTACTTCCCACGCTCCTCCCTTTCTGGAAGCACAGAGCAGGGCCCTCATTTCCCTCAATGAGGGGTTTCCCAGTCTGTTTCGATTGATGCATTCTCAGAGGTGTTTGTGGTCTTAGATAAGACACAAAAAGGAGAAAGAAAGAAGAAGCTAATAGTGAGAGTGTTGTTTGGTAGGCTCTGAGAGTGAGAGAGAAAAGGCTGGCCTTGGTCTGGAGGAGGGACTGACCCCCAGCCAGCTCCCTGGAGTGTGCCCACTGGATGTCCTGCTGAGGAGCTCGGCTGCATGAGAGCCTTCTCTGTGCCCGGTGATCCACTGATACACTTCAGCGGGGAGGGGTTCCAGAGAAGAATATATTCCATGCTTGTAGGAAACTTGATCTTTACCCCATTACTGGATATCAGTGTATGGTAGCCATGTCATTGGTTGCTAATCTGAGAATGCTAACATTTGCCCTGTGATCTTTCTGAAAATCTGTTGCTTTGGTTTACAACTGAACATATTTCATAGTATGTCTACAGGACACCTTAGGAAAAATATAAAATTCTATAGTGAACATGGAGACAGAAATTAGATCCAAAATAAATCAAGATGTTCAAAATCTGTGTTTTTGCATGTCCAGTATACTTTATTTTCACTTTTGTTAGTACATGTTTATAGTACCTAATGGCTCCATTCATCATGAGAGTTGGTGCTGGCCCATGGAACATATTAGCTCTTTCCTCATCCCCTGCCCCTCCATCCTGCCTGCTTTCTCCAATCCTCACTTCCCTTCTTAGTGTTCTTTGTTTTTCCCAGAGTGTGTTATTCATTAGTTTAGTGAAATGAGAAATTAAGACTCTAGTATTCCCATTGCACATATTCTGCTGGAATTCAGTGCCGTTAGCATCTGTTATGATTTGTGTCTTGATGTTCCCCCAAAGCCTCATGAGATTGTGGGGTGCATTTTTAGAGTTTGTAATTGATTCATGGTCCAGTGCTGGGATTATGGAAGTGAGTGCTACACCGCCTTGGTGAGGACAGCCTGAACAGTATATAAGGGGGGAAGGAGGCTTGCCCTCGGCAGCTGCTCCTGCCCTTCTGCTCTTGCTGTTTTCCACAGCTATGAACAGCTGCCTTCTGCCATGTGCCACCCTGCCCTGAGGCCAGTTGAGTATGGATGAAACCTCCAGTAACTGAGCTAAATACACCTTTCCTTCCTTAGTTTTGGGTGCGAGGTATTTTGTCTCAGGAATGAGAAAAGAGTAACCAAGGCAGCATCCATATTCAATTTTGGAAGAGATGTGAAAGAGATGATATTTTATCATGTGCTTACTACTGTGCTTGTGCTGCCCTTGACAATCTTGGGCTTATATTGTTTTGATTTCCCTCAATTTAGAACTTTTCACTCAATGCCCTATTTCTGGAGTCTAACGAGATCACCTAGTACCATAATTACACTTTGATTTAAGAGAATAAAGAAGATAACCAATATAAGAGAAGATATATCTTTAAATTGGCTTCTAGGGGCCCAGAGGGATGGCTCAGTGGTCTAAAGCGCCTGCTTGGGAAAGCTTGGGCGGCTTCAGGGACCGCGGTTCGATCCCCGGCACCACATGCTGCGCCAGCCCTGTCGTCAGGGCGCGGGCTGAGCCAGCCATAAAAATGAGTGAATAAGCAAATAAAGGTTATGAAACAAGGAAAACATAAATAAATAAAATAAAAATAAAATTCTTAAAAAAAAAAATTGGCTTCTAGAAACTTAACTGTGTGGAGTGTGTCTACCCACTGCTGTGCCCAGGTCAGGGCCCACAGCTAAAGTTGTTTTCTCCTATCACTGCCAGCATCACAGTATTCTTTGCAGCTGCAGGCAGTGTGTGATCACCTTTGCTGGCAGTCAGAGCCTTTGGCTCATGCAAGAACTTCTCATGGCACACCAGTGACACTACGCCCACTCTCAAAGGTACTCCTGCAACCTGCCTGGGAACTGTGGAAGCCTTGGTGATGTGCCAATTGAGAGAAGCCCCAGGGCTGGCCGAATAGCTCAGGGAATTAAAGTACCTGCAAGTAGGCACAGGGACCACGGGTTCATCCCCAGAGCACACTGAGATGACAATTGAGACAGTGTGGTGGCACAGACCTATAATCCCACATCTTGGGAGGCTGTAAACAGGCAGATCACTACGAGTCTGATCTAGTAGTGAGACCCTAAACAGCCTGTAGATGCTTTCCTAAAAAATACAAAAAAGGTAGGGGGGCGGGCAGTAACTTGGGGACGCTGTTAACTCATACACTGTCTGAGGTGCACTGCTCAAATGAAAGAATTATTCTTTCCACCCAGCCAAATGATCTCTTGAGCTAAACTTTCTTACATTATTACCCATGTGTTTTTATCTTGTGCTTAGAGTGACTCACAGCAGTTCTCAGTGAGAAATGCCCTTTTCTCAACTTTTTCTTAGAATGAGGCTTAGACAGTGCAAATGAAAAGCCCCATGTTCTTCTGAGGGTCTGCTTTCCTCTTTACAGTATAGCATGTTGCTATTGGAGTGGGCGTGTGGGATGGAATGGTCTCACTTGTCTAGGCAGGTCCTTTGCCTCTTTTTTTAAGTGTTCTGATAAGATCCTTAAGTAGTTAATTACCTCATGGTTAGTTCATACTACCTTTTCTGTTCTCCACACTAGACAAATCTGGGTCCAGTAAAGTTGATTAGCAAATGAGACTTGGTACTAACACAGAGTCCAACCTTGACCAAAGTGAAAAGGTGTTTTGGCATATGATACAAGTAGACCCAGAAGAAAAGGTTCTACCTTTATTATTTTGTTTTTGTTTTTGTTTTTGTTGTACCAGGAATTGAACTCATGACCTCCTCCTTGCCAGGCAGGTACCATGCTGCTGAGCTATATCCCTGGACCTCACCTTCACATTTGATGCAGTAATTCAGTACAACTATTTTCTTCCATTCCACTATAAAATACATTGTCCTGTATGTGGTGAGATTCTGTAAGAGTTGGAAAGTAGCCCCAAATCATTTAAAAATATTGACTGGAAATATCAGGATATTCTCATTCATTAAGTATGAAGTTAGCATAAGGCCAAACTTCTGTTCATCCCATCTTAAATGAAAAAATTTCCAAACTATATTACATAACTTCTTTCCTATTGTTTGTTTAGTACATAAGCACTTAACCTTGTTTTCTCTTGGATAAATATGTCTATTACTATACTAACCAGGGTACTGTCAAGAATTACACAGTCCTCAAATTGAATGATTTCAGAGTTTGCTATGCACTCTGTAAAGGTGTCTGCATTGCTTAGGAAAAGCACTATGAGATGGAGCAGCGCCCTGGGGAAAGCAAAGGTAGGAGCGGCTGTTGTGAAACTGAGCTCCTCAGAGAGGGCTGAAAGGTACAAGGCAGTCAGTCCACGGGGTGTACCAAGGAGGAGAAATAGCAGATGCTCCTCTACTCTCTGGTTACCTGCCATAATGTCCATTGGCCAAACCAAAAGAGAACCCCTGGAGGGCACCTCTTAGGATAGCCTGTGGGGGCAGAATGTGGTGTGGAAGTGGGGATGGTGCAGCTAGAGATGCAAATCAGACCTTCCCTGCAGGAGAGTTCACTGTTGGTCATCAGTGGCCAACTGGATCCAGGTGGTAGAAGTGTCTGAAGTCTGCATGGAGTGGCTGCACACAATTGCCCCCCTTGTTACACTTCACAGTGCAGGTTTCTATCACAAATGCACAGATGGTCAAGTAATGGCCATGACTCATCCAAACGGTTGACACTGACAACAGTTCTACAAAGCACTGTACATGGTTCCAAAGTAAATCCTGAGGGCATTTGACTGACCTTGGGAGATACAAAAACTACATATTTTGTTATGCAGGTCTTGCTTTAACTTGCCCTTGGCCACCCAGCAGAAAAGTTTAAACATGACGCATAAAACATAAAGGTAGTTTGGTATGCTGAGCTGTAAAAGGCTCTAATCAACAGCTTCCAACATTGCCGGTTTTGCCAGTAACCCACTGCAATTATGGAACATTTGACTATGTATACAACTACCTTCTCTCAGATCAAAGAGAAGAAATCTATTGTACTAATAACCATTAGAAAATTTGTCATGTCTACACTCTGTGCTCTGTATAACTACAATGAGGACAACAATATGCATTGTATCAATTATTGGGAATGTACTACTAACGTGTTTTGAAATCGTCACATTGTAATTTCATATTGAAATTAATAAAAATAGAAAAAATGTACAGATGTCCATTTCTGGTTTTTTTTTTAGCATAATATTTACTGGGGGAAAGCTTCTGTCCAAGAGAGGGACAGAACAGAACCCTAGTGGGTTGCCCCAGGATTTTTTTTTGTTTGTTTGTTTTAGACAAAGTCTCCCTATGTAGCTCAGGCTGGCCTTCAGCTCACGTTCTAGCCCAGGCTGATCTTGAACTCACAACAATCCTCCTGACTCAGCCTCCCAAGTGCTGGGAGTGTGAGAGGAATGTTTTCTATTTTGATTAGTTTATAAGAAATATAAGCACTATTGTTCTTCATCTTGCTCTATAATCACTTCACCTTGGTGTAGAAGATTTCTTCGCTGATCTCAGAACTTTCCATAAGTTTTAAAATGTTCTAGATAATAAAAATAAAAATTAGAAATGCCCAAAACATTAGTAGCAGAAGAAACTTTCTGTGATTCTGTTCTAGAGAAATCAAGGTCAAAATCTGACCTTTGTGAATTTCACACTAAGAAATTTAAAAAGTTAGGTGACGTAAACTTTTCTCTTTTGAACATTTTAAATGATTTTTATTGCTTTAAATGACTATTATTATTTCCAATGGTATTTATAGAGCCCTTTCAGATTGTAAGAGATATGAATAGTACTATAAGGATCTTTGTTTCTTAACATTTTTGCCTGATAATTCAGATAAACTCAGAACTATCTGATTATGGAACATACAAATGTACACCTTTTTAAAGAGCTTTGCTGTATATTTTCAAATTGCCATAATTGATTTTTCATTATCATTTAGTTACTGTTTTCTGATGTCTAAAACTTTTTAAAATTTCTACAGTAAAATTTGCTTTCCTCTTGTGTAAGAGTTTATGGGATTTTAAAGTTTGGCTTAAATTTCTTTCCTTGTGGCAAGCTCCCCTGCTCTACTGCTTTTCACTGGCATCATTCCATTCCTTGTGGGTCTCCTCTCCATTTCACAACAGAAGTTTGGTTTCTTGCCTAGCCTGAGGTAGAGATCACAGAGGACTTTTCTTCTAAGCTGCAAATTGTTTTTATAGCTAAATTGTGAAAAGATTATATCCTCTCTGTACTAAGTTGAGGGCTGTTTTGAACTTTGGCTCTCTGATGTGTCCATATATTATAGGAATGAATCTACTACTGCAGTCCACTTACCTTCCATATTCTTTGAAATGTAGTTTTTGCTTTCCCTCTACTACTTTAAGTCTTTCTACAAGAGTAAAACTTGACTGAGTTTTAAAAGCATTCTCTTGCAATTTTTACTGGAATTGCTATTCTTTATAAAAGCAATTGAGGTGAAGCTGGAAAAGAGAATGCTTAGTATTTCCACTTAGGAACTTACCCTATAAAATTGTCATCCAAATGTTTTTATGACTTTCAAATATATATATATATATATATATATATATATATATATATTGTATATTTTAAAAATATATTTAAACACATATTATTTTTATTTAAAAGAAAACAAATGCACAATCTGAATTTGCTTCCTGTCATCTATTTCCTCTTCTAAAAGTCTAATAGACTCCTCTAGACTCTAATGACTTAAGTGTGATGGCTACTCACAGAATTTTCCTCTCAGAACAAGTCTTTTCTCAGTAAGGGACACATGGACACATTTAGACTGAGCACAATTTTACTGTGATTAATGACTTTTAGTGTTTTAAGACCCCTTTAAAAGTCAAGTGATGGTGGAAAGCTGCAGAAGAAATAACAGTGGTTATGTAGCCTGTTTTAGACTCTTATCTACCCCACGGCCATCTGTGGATACCTCAGTTTCAGCAGAGGGACATTAGTTCCAAAAGTCTGGCCCATACTTGGCTTCCTCTTCCATCCTTCTGTTTTATACTGTGAAGAATTGTGTGTGTGTGTGTGTGTGTGTGTGTGTGTGTGTGTGTGCGCGCGCGCGCGTGCACATGAGCGCGTGCACGCGGGTGTGTGTCTTACATATCTCAAAATTCTGAGGGAAATTGAGACTAATGCTTGAGGAATTAAAATGATGCCATTTGGGAGTTGTCAGTGACTTAATTACCCCTAGGAGGAGGAAGCAGTACAAAGAGAAAGGCGCTCATGTTGCTCATGTTTTCTGACGCGAACCAGACACTTTGATTTTTCTTCCACTGTGAACCTGGAAATGGTTTCTCCTTGCTGGTTGCAGCTCAGGGCTGGGCTGGGCCTGCGCAGACGGACACCCCACCCTGCTGAATTCCAGGACTGTGGCTTCTGTGGAAAAGGGACCGGAGCCCTGGCTGTTGTGGTATTGTGAGCAAGCTGTCAATACAGGTGGCATCTTCTTGAATATTTATTTCCTGAATCTTGGAGCAGCTCAAAAATGTTCTGATTTAGAGTATTTAGACTGATTGAGCACAATTTAAGAGTATTTTCTGATTTAGAGTCAGACCACCTCTAAACTAAGTAATCATCTGTCCACTTGCTGCTGTGGCCTAATTTGAATTTTCTTTGCTGCAAGGCAGTGGAGTTATTTGTCACCATTCCTGATGAGTCATGCACCCTTGCTTCACTAGCCAGGTAGAGCTATAAATACCTGGGAGTATTTTTGTGGGCCTCTGTGGCTTGAGTTTTAATTTTTTCCATTCATAGTTAATAGACCATGTTAGTCATGAATGGATATTCCTTTAAGACATGTGTCCAGACAAATTATCTTAAGTGGTTTTTGTGCCATCTGGGTAAGTATTTTTTTTTTTTTTTGTAATATATTCCTTAGGTCTTTATGATACATTGCCATCTATCACATGTGGTGATCATGATAGGACAAAATTTGGAAACTGAAGACTAAAGATTGGGTGAGGCTGGCATTTGGTTGGTAGAGAATGAGAAGTATGCTGGGAAATGAGTAAAGTGAATGCACTAAGCTTATATTTGCTATAGATCTGGGAGCACTGGGGAAAGCAACCCCACAAATTCCTAGTAGGCAGGCACTTGTACCACAGAGCTATCTTCCTGGCCCCCAGTATAAATGGAAGACAAAACTGGGGGACGATCTTATAGTGTGGCCAGTGACTATAGACTCACCTGTTGTGTCCAGTGAATACTAGCAAAGGGGAGCCAAATACAGGGCCTCAATTTTCAGAACATTAAAGATTTCAAAGTATAAGCATCTTAGGAAGCATGCGTTCCACTGACAACTAGGGTGTTATCACCCTAGTTGCTGAAAGATACTCATGATCAGCAAATGAGCTAAAATTACAATTTGGAGTGAATGCAGATCTTGTTTCTCCAGTAGCCTCTCCAGCAGGGGACAGTGGAGAGCATGGCCAGGAAGGTGCCCCGAGGATTGCCATGGGTATTTTATCATAGCACTTTACATCCAGACCAACACATAGTCCTGGGTGTGACAGACGCCTTGGTGCACCAGCCAGCAGGAGTTTGCTCCTGCATAGGCTCAGTCTTCTAAACTTGACCCTTGAGGGATGCGCCCAGAAACTGCATCATCCTGGCCTCCTCGATGGGTATGGAGAAGAGGTCCATTTCCCCTAGGGACCTGATCTTCATGCCCTTGAGCAGCTGGCCCAGCGTGGTGTCAGGAGCCCATTCTTGGTCTCAACCTTACTACCCCTGTGAGCTCCGCAGCCTGGACGGCCACTGTGGCAGCCTCCAGGGCCGCTGGTGCCTGGGACTCTCCTGCTGCACTGGCCTCGTCTGCTCTTTGGCATTTTCCTGAGGAAGAAGCTCTTTTGCTCATTTTTGTTGTTTTTCTTTTGCAGAAAAAAAATCCTAAAATTTTATTATTATATAACAAGAATAACAAGTTATTACACTGTGAATCATTATCTTCAACATGACTTATTTAGGGTGCAAGACACAAATCAGAAGCTCCTTCCAAAAACAGAAACAAAGTGCAAATCTTTCTTTTCAACAAGTTGAGATATACTATTAGTGAAAATCCAACCAATTAGCATATATACTGAAATATTTTTACAAAAATGGAATTCATACTTTTGGGAAATATTTCAGCTTCTCTCCACTCATTTCATTTTTTTTATGCATGTGTGTGCCTAATGTTTCTCATGTGAGCTTCTGTTTTGTTCTAGATATGTGTGCAATGTTTCTCTTGTAACAGAAACCAGGTGGTCTTTAAGCTTCTGTGTCTGACTTACTTCACTTGACGCTATATTTGCAAGATGCATCCATTTATTTACATAATTAAAATTTATCTTCATGGCAGCATAGTACTTCCTGGTATATAAATGTCATATTTTCTTAACCACTGATTTGTTGATATACATGTATACCATTTCCAAACTATTATAAATCGGGCTACTATGAACATTGTTGTGCATGTATCCTTAAAATATGATTTTAATGCTTTTGGGAAATTACCTATAAACATGATAGCTGGATCAAATGGAATTTCTTTAAAATTGGTACAGGGTCTCATACCCAGCCTGGACTCAGTGATACTCCTGTCTCAGCCTCCCCAGTGCTGGGATTACAGGCATACATCACCATGCCCAGATTCATGGGCCAGCTCAGTGCACCCAGGGGTAGGGCCAACATGGCATATGGTACCAGGGATTGAACCACAGTTCCTGTACTTGCCTAAACAGGCACTTAGTTCTCTGTGTTATCTCACTGGCCCTCAAGTAGAATTTCTATTTTTAGTTTTTTTGGGGAATCTTTCCACTGATTTTCATAAGAGTTACATTAGTTTACATTCTTATCAGCAATGTAATAGAATTCCTTCTCCCTCACATCCTTGTAAGCATTTGTTATTATTAGCTATTTGATGAGAGCCTTTCTTTCTGGGATAAGGTGGTGGTCTCAGAATAATTTTAATTTGCATTTTTCTGATGGCCAGTGATGATGAACATTTTCTCATATGTCTATTGGGTATTTATACTTCTATTTCAACTGTCTATTTCAATTTTCCAATTTCTTTTGATTGGGGGAAATCTAATTTCTTTTCATTTTATGTATTTGGTGCAGGGTCTTACTACACAGCTCAGACTCATAATGATCCTCCTGTTTTCAGCTGCCCCAGAGCTGGGATTACAGGTGTGTGCCACCACACCCAGACTCATTCGCTGGCTCAGTGCCCCCCAGGGCCAGGGCCACCATGACATGCAGGACAAGGAATCAAACACCAGTCCCTGCACTTGCCAAAGTAGGTGCTTAGCCCTACTAAGCTATCTTTCTGACCCTTTGGAAATCTAATTTTTTTTTTAGTTCTTTACATATTCTGTTTCAAAACACAACTTAATTGAACTGACATTTACTTACTATACAATTCACATACAATGCAGGATTCCATAGAAGATTTTTATCACATTGACAAAAGTATACGCCTAGAACTGCAATTAAACTTAGGTCTTTGTATTCTTTTTTTTTTTTTTTTTTTTTTTTTTTTTTTTTTTTTTTTTTTTTTTTTTTTTTTTTTTTTTTTTTTTTTTTTTTTTTTTTTTTTTTTTTTTTTTTTTTTTTTTTTTTTTTTTTTTTTTTTTTTAAATTTATTTATTTATTTCTTGTTTCAGAACTTTTGTTTGTTTATTCACCCATTCCTATGGCCGGCTCAGCCCACCCTGAGGGCAGGGCTGGCGCAGCATGTGGCGCCGGGGATTGAACCGCGGTCCCTGAAGCCGCCCAAGCTTTCCCAAGTAGGCGCTTTAGACCACTGAGCCATTCCGCCAG
>PVJA010022394.1:0-34359 GCA_004027025.1 Myocastor coypus
AAAAAAAAAAAAAAAAAAAAAAAAAAAAAAAGATGAAGAGAATTCAAAGAATAAATAAAACTGATAAAACCCTAGCCAACCTAATCTTAGAAAGGGAAGAAAAAAAAAAAAATTTATGCGATAAGGAATGAAAAGGGGAAAAATCACTACAGACTGCAGAGTAATTGAGAAGATCACCAATACTACTTCCAAAACTCTTTACTAACACAGTAGAAATTAGTTACCTAGATACATGTGAAGGGCCAAAGCTAAGTCACAAAGATATAAAACCTTTGAAACTCAATGATGAGAAACAAAATTGAAAATGTAATTAAAAAAAAAAAAAACTCTACTAACAAAGAAAAGCCCATGTCTCAATGAGTTCACAGCAGGATTCTACAAGAAATTTAAAGAGGATTTAATGCCAATTTTTCTCATACTCTTCAATGAAACTGAAGGGAAAGCAATTCTCCCAAACGAGAGGCAAATCTTACTCTAATTCCAAAACCAGAGAAAGATGCAACAAAAAAACAGAACTACTGGCCAATCTTTCTGATGAATATAAATGCAAAACTCCTAAATAAAATACTAGTAAACAGAATGCAGCAAATCATTAAGATAATACATCATGACCAAGTGGGACTCATTCCAGGAATGCAAGGATGGTTGAGCATATGCAAATCCATAAATATAATATATCACATCAATAGAGCCTAAAATAAAAAGCACATGATCATCTCAATAAATGGATAAAAAGCTTTTGAAAAGTCCAACACTCATTCATGATAAAAAAAAAAAAAAACCCTACAAAGAATCAGAATAGATGGTCTATATCTCAACCTGATAAAAGCCATCTATGAGAAACCAACAGCTAACATCGTAGTAAATGGGCAAAAACTGAAGGCCTTCACTTTAAAATCATGAACAAGGGCTGGGGAGATAGCTCAGTAGAATAAGCACTTGCCTGGCAAGCTCAAGGGCCTGAGTTAAGTACACAGTTCTGCAAAAAAATAAAATAAAATAAAATCACGAACAAGACAAGGATGTCCACTCTCTCCACTCCTACTCAATATAATTCTGGAAACATTAGCCAGAGCAATTAGATATGAGAGAGAACTAAAAGGAATAAAGATTGGAAAAGAAGTGAAACTATAGTCAATGTAGCAGGTTACAAAGTGAATACTCAAAACTCAGTAGCACTTTTGTACACAAGTAATAAATGCACTGAGAGAGACATTAGGAAAACTATACCTTGCAAAACAATATCCAAAAATGAAATACTTAGTAATCAATTTCACAAAGGAAGAAAAATGTTATACAGTGAAAATTATGGTACTCTGAGAAAAAAAATTGAAAAGGATTTGAGAAAATGGCCAAATGGTCCATGTTCCTAGATAGAAAGAACCAATATTGTGAAAATGGCCATACTCCAAAAACTGTTACACAGTTCCAATGCAATCCTGATTAAAATACCATTAGTATACCTCACAGAGCTAGAGAAACCATTCCTCAGATTCATTTGAAACCAGAAGAGATCCAGAACACCAAAAGAAATCCTGGGAAACAAAGCAAAGGCAGAAGGTATCACAATCCCTGACCTGAAATTATACTTCAATGTTACTGTGATATGATCAGCATGGTACTGGCATCAGTGGAACAAACTAGAAGATTCAGACTCAACTGCAAACACATCAGCCACATTATTGTTGATAATGAGGCCCAGTGTGTTCACTGGAAGAAAGATAGCCTCTTTAATAAATGGTGCTGGAAAAACTAGCTTTCCACATGCCAAAGGCTCAAGTTAGACTCATGTCTATCACCATGCACTACAGTCAAAATGGGTCAAAGATTTAAATATTAAAACAGAAATAACAAATCTTCTCGAGAAAAATGTGGGCAGAAATCTTAAAGACATAGGGGTACAAAGAGAGTTCATGAACAAAAACTAAACATCATGGGAAATACTTCAAAGAATCAATAACTGGGATCTCAATTTTTTAAAACTTTCTGCACTTCAAAGAAAACCCACAAACTGGGAAAAAAATTATAGCCAGATTTCCCTCAGACAAAGGCCTTCCATCTAGAACACATAAAGAACTTAAAAAAAAAAAAAAATCGAGACTGGCTAAATCGCTCAATGGATTAAAACACCTGCAGACCTGCAGGCAAGTGTAGGGTCCCGTGGGTTTGGTCCCTAGCCTGCCATGCTGACCCTGCCCCAGGGCACGCTGAGACAGCAAATGAGACTGGGTGTAGTGGTGCACACCTGTAATCCCAGCTCTTGGGAGGTTGTAAACAGATAAATCACTGAGTCTGATCTATTAGTGAGACCTTGAACACCCACTCTTTCCTTAAAAAATACAAAAAGAAAAAACTTGAGCCCTCCAAATTCAAAGACCCACCCAAAAATGGGCATCTGAGATGCATATACACTTTTCAGATGAAAAAACACAAATGTCAAGTAAATATATGAAAAATATCCAACATCATTGGTCATTCATGAAGTGCAAATTGAAACCAAACTGAATACCATCTCACCCATTAACATACCTCACAGAGTTAGAGAAACCATTCCTCAGATTCATTTGGAACTAGAAGAGATCCAGAACACCAAAAGAAATTCTGGGAAAGAATGGCTAACATCAAGAAGCCAGACAATAATAAATTATGGAGGGGTTGTGGTGAAAAGGGAACCTTTCTACACTGTTGGTGGAAGTGCAGACTGGGACAACCACTATGGCAATCAGTGTGGACATTCCTTAAAAAGCTCGGACTGGAGATCCCATTCAAGCCAACTTTCCCCTCCTGGGTATTTTCCATAATAACTGAAAACATCAGACCACAGTGATATAAGCACACCCATGTTTATAGACACAGGCCTATAATCCCAGCACTGAAGAGGCTGAAACAGGAGGATCACTAGGAGTCCAAGCTGTGTAGCAAGATCTGATACCAAACACATAATTTAAAAAAAAAAAAAAATACAAAAACTTTGTGCTGGGTATGATAGCACATGCCTATAATCCAAGCACTTGAGAGGCTTACCCAGGAGGGAAATCAGTTCAGCAGTTCTTTGAAACATTAACCATAGAATGACCAAAAGACCATCAATTCAACTCCTGTTACCCAAAAGAATTGAAAGCAGGTATTCAAACAAATACTTGTATTATTAATCACATTTTTAACTAATAAAACAATTTAAATGTTCATCAAGTGATGAGGAGTTAGTGTAACATATCTATATAATTATATATTATTCAGCCACAAAAAAGAATGAAATGCTGATATATAATATGTATTAGTAAAGACAAACCTCAAAATATGGTGCTAAGTATAAGTAGCCAGACACCAAAGGTCACATTCTATATGATTCTATGTATATGAATTATACAAAATAGATAAAATAAGTAGAGAAAGCAAACTATGAGTTGCTAGAAGGGAAGAAAAGGAAAGAAACAGAGAATGACTTCTTCAGTATGTTTCTTTCCAAGGTGGTAAAAATATTTTGAAACTAGGTAGAGTGATGGTTTCTCAACATTCTGAATGCACTAAATGCTACTAAATGCACTAAATTATACACTTTTAAGTGGATAATTTCAGAGCATATAAGTTTTACCTTAGTTTTAATATGCTGCTTATATGTTTTAGTTGCTTGGCTACCTTGGTTAAATAATATAGCAATGGTAAATACAAATTTCAGAATCAGACAGTCTGGTTTCAGATCTCAATTTTGAATACAAAGCTCAGTGATATAAGGTTCTCTGTACCTCAGTTTCTCATCCCTAAAACTAAGTTAACAAAAGTACTCACAGGATTATAACCAAATGTTAACACATTTGAGACAGAAGATGACTCACAGACAGTAAACAATAAATACAAGCCAAAATTACTATTGTTTTTATGGTATTCAAAACAGAGAAATAGTTAAATACACAGCCTGAGAATTCTAAGAAATGATGATATGAATTCAGAGATTTAATAAACCCTATGCCAGAAGCAGATAATAAAAATCTTAAAAGTATAGCTATATCATTTAGCTCTAGCTTTTTAGAGAATACTGAAGATAAAGCTGAATGACAGGTGACTCTTATAAAGTTGTTTAACATCTCAGCAACATCCATGTAGTAAATAGAACATGCTATTCCAAAAAGTGAGTGGTAATCGATACAACAAAAAAAAAAAAAGCAAGTAAGTACTACATAACATCAAACATAAGGTAGAACATGACATATCACTGAAATTCTAGAAACCCTTGAGAGAATTTGACAATTCTCATTGAATACTTCCAAAGTACTTAAATAAGATGCAAATCAGCAATGTAATCCTATCAAATATAAATAGTTGTGTAAGTGGCACTGGGGACTACCCAAACAAACAACTTAATGAATCAAATTTTCCTGTGCATATAGCAGAATCTAGACATAAAGAGTTGCAGAGACAAGGAATAACCATCACTCCTTTCCTCCAGTGCAAACACACACACACACACACACACACACACACACACACATGCACACACATGAGCAAACACACGTGCTTCTATCTTTAAAGGTTATAAATAAAGCAGCTACTGAAACAGAGGCAACATAGAAAGCTCAGTTACTTACCTTCTTCTGCTTCATCCTCTTGAGGTGACACTGGACCCCCTCCACTAGTAGGAGTGACTGGTTCCTCCTTGTCAGACTCTCGGTATAAACTCACCACCTCATATATTGCATCTCCAGCATTGGAATGGCCTTTTCCCTCAGACTGTGAAAGATATAACCATACATTTCAATGTTGGCAATTAGAAAGAAATACTAAAAATGCTTCACTGGTTTATTAAAGAAAGCTAAAAGTAAAAGTAACATGTAATATGTATCTAGAGTATGTATGAAGTTGAGAAACTTTTTAAAGTGTGTTGTTCTTAACATGATAATCTAAATGCATGATTCTTCTGGGATTATATTAACCAATATAAAAAGATATTAGCCATTTTGAGTGAACTTAAAAACATTTCTTTTTTTTTTTTTTGTCTTTTTGAGACAGGGTCTCACTATGCAGTTCAGGCTGGCCTTGAGCTCACTTTTGTAGCCCAGGCTGGTCTCGAACTCACACCGATCCTCCTGCCTCAGCCTCCCGAGTGCTGGGATTACAGGCGTGCGCCACCATGTGCCCAGCTTTTTTTTTGCTTTTTTTTTTTTTTTTTAAAAACATTTCTTTTAATCAGAAAACCTTGAGATACCACAAGTTGTGAGACAAATAAGCAAGCGATGTTGGGTAATTAGAGCTAACGCAGAGGTATCAGAAATACCTACCAATCAGTTCATAGAAGTAGATAGTGTTCACCTTATGAACAGTCTGTGCTGTTAATGGCCATTTTATTCAGGAAAGAAAGTAAAAGCAACCATCAATTAATCTACCTTAGCATGCCCAACAAAGCCCTAGACCAATAGTGGTAAACCTATAGTATTTGTACCACAGTGAGCTTTTTGTGCCCCAAGAGCTCTAAAATGTCTGCCACCATTGCCCTAGACAAGTTGGCCTCTCTCTCCAGCCTCATCTCAGAGTTTATCACTACATTACAGCCACCCTGACCTGTTTCAGCTTCTTTAATCTCTTTCCTGGTTCAGGGCATTTACTCCCTGCTAATACAGTTTCTCTCCAAGTCTTTACTAACTCCCAGATACTATGGATACTTACCTCAAATATAACTTCTAAGAAAAGGTTTCAAAACACCTCTTTTCCAATCTAAATTCAGTTCCCTGTGACTTTTACTTTTATCAAGCCCTATCATTTGCCATTACTACATTTACTATAATGCTATGCATTTATTTCTATATTTACACATTTTAACATTGTTCTCATTGATAAAACATAAGGGCAAGGACTGCTAACTTTAATAAAAAAATTATGATCCACAATATACAATAAATACATGTGGAATGAACAAAATAATAATAAAGCATGAATTCTGGAGTCAAGATCTAAATTTGAACATAAATTTCACTAATAAGCAGAAATGAAACACTGGATAAATTACAATTCAGAGTCACAGGATCTGTTCCAATGAAATGAAATAATATCTCCTTCTGATATTCACTAAAGTGCCTGGAACCAATTTATTTTTTCAGCACTACACCAGAATCTAAAGGATATCAAATAAAAATGTAATAAGCACAGAAAAAAACAAAATCTTTAATATCTAACTTCACTATAATACATTTAAGTTACAAATATAACCACCTGAATTTTTCACTGTTGTCACGAATTCTGAACCCTGATCAAATGTCAAGTACCCCTCAAAGTCATTTCAAATAATGAAAGTTAAAACTGTCTACTGCTCATAACATAGAGAAAAAGAGGGTCATGAAAATTTACGATTAAACCAGCCAAATTTTTATTGCATTTTTTTCTCTGTCCTAGGTTCAATCTACAATCACTAAAAAAAAGAGTACAGTAAAAATGAAATTTTTGCAAATTTTTGAAATAATCCTAAACACAAGAGTAAAAAGGAAAACAAAGTAATGAAAAGCAGAAAACTAATAAAATGGTAGCCCTAAATTGAAACATAATAATATTCATATAAAATATAGTTTAACCATACCAATTGAAAGACAGATTATTAGATTATTTAAAAACTAGATACAAGTACATTCTATCTCTCACTTAAAATATAATAATAAGCTGGGGAGAAAGCTCTGTGGAGTGTTTGCCTGGCAAGCACAAGGTCCTGAGTTTGATCCCTGGTACCACCACCAAAAAAATAAAATAACCTACCAACAGTACAGGCCAGGAAGATAATTCAGTAGAATAAGATAATTCAGTAGACTTGCCTTGGGGCAAGTGCAAGGTCCTGAGTTCAATCCCCAGTACCAAAAATAAAATAAATAAAAGTAAAGTAAAGTAAAATAAAATAAAATACTTATCTGTAGATAATATGATTTTATGTAGAAAACACTAAGGGACCTAGAAAGTCTATGAAAAATAACTGCTTAGTTTAGGAATGTTGAAAGAAAATAGCTAATATACAAAAATCAATTATCTGTTTATATTCTAAAAGTGAACAAAATTGAAATTTTAAAAGAATAATATACAGTAATATAAAGCACATATTCTGCCGGGCGTGGTGGCTCACGCCTGTAATCCCAGCACTCGGGAGGCTGAGGCAGGAGGATCGGTGGGAGTTCGAGACCAGCCTGGGCTAAAAAAGTGAGCTCAAGGCCAGCCTCAACTGCATAGCGAGACCCTGTCTCAAAAAAAAAAAAAAAAAACACATATTCTGGGTATTGAAGAAAAATTGGTTAATATTCAAAAATTAATAATCTTTCTATTTTCCAAAGGTGTACAAAGGTGAAATGTTAAAAATACAATGTAAGTAATATAAAACATGTAAATTCTGGGTAAAAACATCAACAGAGTTGTAAGAGGTTTCTACTTCTTTTCTCTCTTACAGAAATACTACTGGCAACTATACAAAATCAAGAAGGCCTTTTCAAAATGACCAGAACCTAAAGATGAAGCTAAAGCACTCCTGTGGAGGTCAAAATATGAGAAAAGTCACATGAGGAAGGTAAGACAACAGACAGATTCACTTTTATCATTTTTCAACTCCCTTAAGATAGCACAACATCATATCCAGAGGGACCCTAGATGTACAGTTTTTCTAAAAGGAGAAAGAGAACATGAGACAGGCATCTAACTTCCCTGGCATTCTTTGGTGCTTCTCCAGAAAATCACTTATCTTACTTGCTAGGAAATAATGAGGTAATTAGGCTAGAACACCTGAGATTAACTAGGAGGGGTATGGCTGACAGCAATCAATGTGTTGATCTTAGCAATGGCACAATATCACTTTTGAAAGATTGATGAGATCAGGGAGCCAGTCAACAGTAAAACTACTGGTTTTACTGGACAGAATGACTGACTTAATCTGGGATGATCTTCCCACCTCAGAGTGGTACCGAAATGCTACTTGGCCAGTGACCATTGTCAGAAGTTCTGCCTACTGGATCTCTAAATAGCAGTCCAGACAAGCTTCAGGCTATGCCCTCCCAACCAAGGTGCCTAGTTAATGACCTTCCTAAGCTTTAGGAAGTCTAATAACAGCCATGTCTAACTACAAGGTACAACCTGCAGCACCATCCAATTCCAGAGCACAACCAACAACCTCCAATTATTCAGTGGGGAACAATCTATTTCCTCACTCAACCAAAAGCAAATGAAGAGCCTAGACTCCACCTGAACACAAAGCCTAGGCAACAGCAATATTGGACCAGGGAGCTCAGCTTTCAGAGTAGTATCCAGCCTGCATTAGGGGCAGTAAAACTATCAAATCAGAGACTTCAACAGCTTTGCCTGACCAAGGATGCTACCAACCTGCCCATCCAGAATATCAGGATAAGCAAGTTGTCATTCATGCAAAATGAATATGTAAAACCAAAAACAACAATCACTTCATCAACTGCAGACCCACTACAAGGACAGAACAATTACAAAAAATAATCGGGAAAACATCACATGACTAAAGGAAAATAACAAAAATGCAATCATTGACTATATAAAATGGAGATCTGTGTCTAAGGATTCAGAATACCCTCTTATGTTTTACTGAACCACAAGAAAACACAAAGGGAAAACTAAAAAAATAATGAAAATTGTACATCAATAAAATAATACCTTAACAAAATGAATTAAAGCAGTAAAAATCATTCTCAAAATCTTACTATTAAAGAACACAATGAGTGAACTGAAAAATTTCAATTTAAAAAACTTCAATACCAATCTTAAAGAGAAGAATCAGTAAGCTCATGGAAGTCATTTAAAATTAGTCAGTTAGAAGAACAAAAGGGTGTGAGGGAGGAATCTGTAAGAATTACTGGAGACCATCAGCTAAAACAACAAATACATTACATTATTAGGTCCCAGTTTTGATTTATTATCCCCCTTTATATCTGGTGGATACCAATACCACGGGTTATACAAAGAAAGTACTTGCCCAAGCATATCAACACAACTTTTTGACTCATTTCTATTTTTCTTAGATTGTTTACTTGTTGGGTTTTTTCCTTTGTTATTTTATTCTTTTTTTATTTTTCCTTGTTTCTTTTTATAACTTTTAACTAATTCTATTTACTTTTTATATTCATTAACTATTTTTAAATTTCATGTTTCTTTTTTCCTTTCTTTAATTTCAAATATTACTTCTTCCCTTTATATAAGAAACCTCAAACATAAATAAAGAGAAAAGAAAAGACAGATGACAAGAAGCATGGATGTAGACTTTATGATGATGTGAAAGTGATGGGGAAATTGGGAAGAGACAGGAGGGTGGAAAGGAAAAAGGGAAGCAAAAATCATCAATATGCAATATGTATATGTATCAATTCCCCAAGATAAATGCCACTATTACATATTTCAAACACTTAATAGTGAAAAACAAAAGAATAAACAGCTTATATTCAACATGGTTGAATCTCAAAAACAGTTACATTAAAGAAGCCTCAACCAAAAAAGTAAATAGTATATGATTCCTTAAATGAACTGTAAAAAAAGACAGATCTAAGCTATACCAGAAAGTGGGATAGGACTGCCTGAGACAGGCACACTGTAACATTTTTAAGACAGGGTCTTGTTACGTATTTCAAGAAGGCCTCAAACTCACTATTCAGTCCAGACTGGCCTCAAACTTGCACAGTACTCCTGCCTCAGCTCCCCAAGTGCTGAGATTACAAACATGCACCACTACATCCAGCTAGAATTTTAAGAATAATGGTAATGTTACCTGATCTTAATGGTGGTTATTCTTCTGCATAAAATTGTCAAAATTCAACAAAATGTACAATTTAAACAGGTATATTTTACCATATGCTAACTGTACAATATTAAAGTTTTTTTTTTTTTTTTTTTTGGTTTTTGTACCAGGGATCAAACTCAGGACTTGGTGTTTGCCAGGCTGGTACTTATGTCACTGAGCTATCTCTCCAGCCCCAAAGCTGATTTGTAAAAGAATCCTTAACAAAGAGTATAAAATCTCATATAATCAGAGACCTAGCTTCCTCTCATGGTCAACTCTGGTGCTTCTAAACTTTCTAATGTTCTAGATATGTACACATGCAGTTTCCTACTCTTCGCTGATTGATTTCTGCTTCACTGTTAGATTAGTTCAAATAACTTTGAAATAATTTTCTTCAAAAACTGTTCCCAGATACCTCAGTTTCAGGTCCTAAGTGCAGAACAAATGAAAATGCCAAGAAAAAAATAACTGATGGACAAGACATCCCCATCAAACATTCTGGAGTGTTATACCCAAAAGTCTGCTTTAGTCCTGCTTAAGCACAGAACTACTTCTAATATCATCCAATGTAAGTGCAATACTTGTAGAATGAAAGAAATGGTTCCAGGTGTCTAAATTTAAATTACACAAAACTAAAGGTAAGCCATGCTCCCTTGAATCCTTTAGAAAAAAAAAACAGTAATAGCTAGACCCAGATTTCATAAATTCTGAATTCCATCAGATTCTAACCTAATTCTTTCTTTATGTTACCTAATCAGGACCAGTATCTCCAAATTAGGATCAACAGCCACAAACCAACCCAGTTTCTGGAGTTATAAGAAGAAGATAGTATGGTTTCAGACAACTGCATAATGTACTTTAAGGTAAAGAGCTTTAACTTCAGCTCTTACAATAATTATCCACATGGAGGTTAATTCATTTAATTTCTCTAGATTTTTATTTTTTCACTTGTATTATTTCAGCTTAAGGAACTAAGTCCTGATACATGGACCAGTCAATCTATTTTCCATAGCTTTCCATACTTTTTCTTTAGTATAGATTACAGCACTAAAGTTAATCATCATTTGCATAGTTAAGATGCATTTATATTAGTTTTACATTTAATGAAACTGAACATTATAAATAAATCTAATACAAACTTTTTAATTTGCAACAATGAATTCATGTAGCATTTTAAATAGTTTATTACTAAGCAAACATTTTTTTTGTTTTTTTTGCAAATGTATTTGGTATAGGGTCCCACTATGCAGCTCCAACCTGTAGTGATCCTCCTGTTTTCAGCCACGCCAGTGCTGGTATTACAGGTATGCGACACCACACCCTGTCTCAGTGGCAGGCTCACAGGCTCAGGATTGGGGCCAATGTGGCATGTGGTGCAGCAAATCAAACGCTAGTCCCTGCACTTGCCTAAGCAGGTGCTTAGTACATGCGCTTATTCGCCAACCCCTTAAGCAAATTCTCATAGTAGTCAATACTATACTACAAATTTATTAAAATAACATTTAGGGGATGGCGAGATAGCTCAGTGGCATAAGCACCCGCCTGGCAAGTGCAAGATCTGAGTTCAATCCCTGGTATTGCAAAAAATAATAATAATAATAAATAAATAAATAATAATAATAATAATAATAATAATAGGGGGCTGGGGAGATAGCTCAGTAGAATAAGTGCTTGCCTAGCAAGCACAAGGGCCTGAGTTCAATCCATGGTTCGATAATAACAATAATAATAATGACATTTAATAATTCATACTATTTATCCACATATATATATATTACATAAACATGCAAGTATTAGAAAACACTCAAAGCTTTTCCCAAGTCTTAAAAAGGTAGAACTCACATCAAAATAACTTAAAATTATTAGAATGACAATCCACTTTCTATATAGTTATTTTATTGACTGTTATGCAAACCTGAATAATCCTGTGGCTCATAAAGATAAAGTCTTTGATAGTGATAATAACTGCATTATGAAAAATAAGAAAAATGGAGGCAAAGCAGCATGAAAGCAGGGATAGAAAGGGTAGAAGAAAAAGAATCTCATAAGAAAATATTAAAAGATATTCAGAAGACTTGAGTTTTAAATAGGCTCATAAGATATCCATTACAATATGCTACAAAGCAATCCACAGTAAAAAAAAAAAAAAAAAAAAAAAAAAAAAAAAAAAAAAAAAAAAAAAAAAAAAAAAAAAAAAAAAAAGCAGATTCAAATAAGTTATAATACTCTAATAAAAGATGAAAACAGCAATAATTTCAAAGTATTTGAACCCTGAGCCATAATAAGGGTTTATTTAATATAAAAAAGTGTGCTTGTTCACTGTGCTGGTGCTTGCTTTTGCCACACAGCATTTCAATTATTAGTGTATTGAAGCAGTATTTTAAAACTTGGGCAAGGAAGAGTAATAACAGATAACATGTAAAATATTTATATCATTCAACAGAAATCCTACCTTGATTTTACAAAACTGACACTACAAGAATTCATATTATTTTTACCTGCTTCTTTATTACAAAACAAAAACTATATATCATATATTAATATTAACTGGCTTAAAGGTGTCGTAGAAATCTTAATTTTGTTCACGTAATATAACAATAATTTTATAATCTCCCTGATGAAGCAAAGAACACCTATATAATGTAGCTTACCTAATATTGTAAACAGAAATAACTGTGACAACTATGTATTTCTTGGAAATTTTAACTTTGTAAGTACAGTATATGATATTTCTAGATCCTGTCTACCTAATTGTACATAAAAGCTAGATAAGTGTATATTCAGACTACATATTTTTATTATGTTCCTACTTTACTAGTCATATGACAGGTTTCTAAGGAGAAAAAAATCAACAATTATTATACTAATGAGGACTTTTAAACTTGTATATTGGCTAGATGTAGTTTTTTTCACTCTGCTAACTGACCTCAAAGTATTATTTGGGTTTTTTGAGGAATATTATTGCTACTTAAGTAAGTATCCTGACATTAGAAATGAAAGACAGAAACTATATTATTATATGAAGAGAAACAAAGGTCCTACCTGTTTTAACCTCATGAAGAAAGTCTCTGTGAAAGTTTTTCTGCTGAAATACCAAAATCGCTCATTTGCAGGGTACACACGTACTACTGTCTCCAGGAGAAAGCGCACAGGCTCTACCACCTCTGTGACTACCATATCCACTGCCACAGTCATGTATACTCGTTTATCTGAAGTAGAAATTTTCTAGGTTTTAGACTTTTTATTATTGCTTCATTATTTAAGAATATAACATTTTCTCATTTATAAGAGATATTCTTTTCTTAATATTTTTATTGTATAAATTTAACAATGGTTATATTACATATTTTCATCATCAGATCAGTTTAAATTAATACATATAGGTATGTAAGATTTATCAAACAATTAAACATTCACACATTCAATCAACATTACTTTTTTTTTCCTTTTCCCCTTTCTTATTTTAAAAGTTGACACACTGCATATTGTCCTCACAATTGTCCTGTGCTAGTTTTACAAAGCACAGTGTGTGGGCATGACCCACCACCCTATCGATGTTGCTAAGAAGAAAAAAAAAGAAAAGGAAAGGAAAGAAGAAAGGAAGAGAAAATTCTTCTCTTTGGACTAAGAGGAAACAGATTCATACACAGTCAAATGTTCTGCAATTGCAGTGGGCAACCAGTGAAGCTTGTAATATTGGAGGCTATTGACTCTAAGCCTCCTAAAGCTCATCTCACCAATCTTGCTCTGCACTTCATGCATTGTAATTAAGCTTTTTTTTTTTTTCTTGCTGGGTGATCAAGGGCAAGTCGAAGCAAGACCTGTATAACAAAACATTCATTTTTTTTGTATCTTCCAGGGTCAAATCCCCTCAGGATTAAGTTTGGGACCATATACAGTACTTTGTAGAACTGCTGTTAGTGTCAGCCTTCGGGACGAGTCACGGCCATTGCTTGGCCAGTTTGCTTTCTGTGAAAGCCTGAGAGAATGTTTTTCTCTGGGTGACTCTCCTTAGACGCACTATAGTTCATTTATGCCTTTCCTCTGAGGTCCCATAATCTCCTTGACCAGAAAATTTGGGACACCTCTGAGTTATAGGATATTACAGCAGAGGTTCTCTTATATCTTGAGTCCTTATTGACCTTGAAGGGCTAGGGCCAAAATATTGGCTATCCTCATGGCCCTTCTTTTTCTCCAATTTTGGTCTGTTAACTTACATTCTTAACCCTCCAGCAGAAAAGCTTTCTGATACTATTACACTATAGCATAGGTACTTGAGCTTATCATCACTGGCTTTCTGAGTATCAAATATCTTTGACTTAGCTTGGAATTGATATTTTCTGACCATCATTGATATTCTAATAATATTCCATACATTATGATATAAGCAGTTACACAATTTTTACACAGATATTTGGGAATTCAAGGAAATACAAAATTATATCCTGTCAAGACTATAGTGTTTGGCCTAGTCTATAAGAGACATTCTTTATCATTATATTACCTACCACATTTTTAATGACACTTTAAGTAGGTAAACAAGTAGTTGAGTATGTTTCTCAAGCACTAATGATCCTAACTTAGTCAAATATCAAAAACTCTCAATAACTCGCTTTGTCCATGTCCCAAATCAAATTCACAACAAAAATAAATAAAAACTGGGCCAGGGGTATGGTCTATTGGTAGAGTACTTATTAGTATAGGCAAGGCCATGTATTCAATTTACAGTATCATAATACATATATACATATTTATTCAAGATATAGTTTACCCTAAAACTATCAAATTTCTTACACTTTGGAAACTCAGAGAATTTTCCTCCATCTTAAAAAAGAGAAATAATAGAAACTGTTAGGTTTATATAATGAATTGTTTGGGAAGAACTGTCAAATCAACAGCTTCTCCATGTTAAGGTTGTATAGGCAAAATGTTATTGATAAGACATTTTCACATTTTATACTTTAAGAGAAATCCCTGGAGATTTGTCAGAGCCTTCACTGTTCATAACATATTTACCCTCAGGAAATCATTAATGAAAGCTCCAGTGAAATAACTATGTGAAGTTTTCATGTGTTTGTATATTGTGCAAACATTCACAGATACATACATATGAAGTGTGACACATGTTTTGATCCAACAGCAATAGAGTGCCATCAGCCTAAATGCTAGCTATCATACAAAATGTTTACTTGGTCACAGATTATATTTAATTTGTGTCTAAAATCTTTTAGGCTGGTTTCTACTGGTTTTCTCTGATTTCCACTATGACAGGTCAAAATATGGACTGCATTTTATTTTACTTAGATGTTTGATGGTTAGTGGAATTTTTGAACCTATGGCCTAGTCACTTCATACTATTTTATCTTGTTGAAATTTACTTTGTCCATAATTTTTAGTTTTTAAAGAAAAATCCAAACAACAAAGGCCACTATTAGGTGAAATATTCAATAGTGTTTCTAAAGATTAGAGAATTAGAGAACTATATATATATATATATATATATATATATATATATATATATATAAAATACTTGCCAATTCAAGACAAATTAAGATTCTCTGGACATTGTGCTGTCCTAGAGGACCTTAAAGGAAATAATGAAGAGAGACAAAAGAAAGCAACACAAAACATGAAATATATTACTCAACTAGATCTCACTGCAATAACAAGATATAAGACATTTTATTTCTCAGGCCCTAAATTTCTTCCACAAAAACCACAAGTTAGGACTGGGTAGATAGCTCAGTGGCATAAGTACCCGCCTGGCAAGTGCAAGGTCCTGAGTTCAAGCCTCGGTACCAAAAAAAGCCCACCACATGCTATTTGATTCATGAATTTTCTGAATAATGTGTACTTTCAAGGACACTATTTGCAAATTTTAAAGTAATATGCTTATCAACCATACAAAATAATTTTAAATTTAAAATACATAATTGAGACCTGATTATTGTAATAGAGAACCATTTTAACCAAAAAAAATTATAAACAAATTGTCACTTATATGAGATTAAATATAAACAAGAAATGAAACTGAATTATGAGTTACATTAAAACCAGGTAAAATTACTTTTACAAGTTGGTATCTGAAATTCTATTTTGTTCTTCAAAAATTTCAATCGACTTATTTTTCTCATTTCCATATTTTCTTTCTGAATAATTTTAAGAAATGTACAAGCCTATCTCCAAAAATAAACTGTGAGTATAAAATTCCTCTATTGCTAAAATATAAAAAGCTAAGTTTTATACAATCTTTTTTTCTCTGTTTAGCCTTTACTTTTACACAGCTTATTAGGTGATAAAATAAATACAACTGATTCAACTGGTAAACACAATCTTTAAGGAAAACAAAATATTATTTTAATGCTCTTCATTAACATACTATATTTCTATAATATTCACTAAAACTTCTCATTAACCAAAAATCTCCTTTAGATAAAAAACTTATAAGTAAGATAAAAGTATAGACAATATAAATTGATCTATCATGTTTCAAATATAAATACTTAAATGACAATAAGCATTTAGAGCAGTTCAATGATGAGGACTCAGCAAGTAAAACCGTAAACTTAGTTGAAATGTAGATGGTGATGGGGAAAAAAAATACCCTGGCAACTAACAAATACCTGAACAAAGTAGTAATTTAAAAAGATAATGGGAAAAATGAAAAATGTAATTGTATAATATTTATAAATTTTTGTCAAACTATCCATGTTAAAATTAAAAGGTGGAAAACTAGGGGGAAAATGCTTGCTACAAGTGAAATCTTTAATATAAACTGCTAGAATCTCAAAGATTAAAAGCATGTATAATTAATAAGCAAAAAAAAATCTCAAAAATAAATTAAACAGCCGGGCGTGGTGGCACATGCCTGTAATCCCAGCACTCGGGAGGCTGAGGCAGGAGGATCGGTGTGAGTTCGAGACCAGCCTGGGCTACAAAAGTGAGCTCAAGGCCAGCCTGAACTGCACAGTGAGACCCTGTCTCAAAAAGACAAAAAAATAAATAAATTAACTAATTAATTAATTAAACAATGATCAAAGATATGCTAAATTCTAGCATTTGCTTGTTTTTATCAACTCTACAGGGATACATGAAACACAAATCCAAATGCCTTCTATGTAATCTAATCAAATTAATTCACATGTCTTTTGGAGAAATTCTTTCAAATGGTAGTTTTCTCTGGAAGCACGAAGTATTAAAAGCAATCTCAAATTTTAAATAAACATCAGGACTTTTTTAAAAATAGCAAGACTGATCATAATGTAAAAACTTTTTAAATAATAAAATATCTTTTAAGAGTCACCTTTTGGTGTTTCTTCATTAAGTGCCAGAAATGTTGGTGCATTAGGGTTCCACATGCCAGTAATAACATAGGCTCTCCCATCATAACTCTTCCCCATGGATTCCTAAAAGTTAAAACAGCAGTGATGATTTGCATATCAAGAAAAATCAGAATTTTACATTATATCTAATTTAAAACAATCCAACTTATTAAAATTTAGATTTATACTAGGGACTTTATTTTTAGTATAAATTTTTAGTTCCTTAAAGGGATTTCCTTTAATATTATATCCCCCACAGCTTTCTGAAAACATGATTTCTATGTAAAGATATGTATACTTCAGATGAATAGAGACATACATATATATATAAAAAACCACAAAAACATTAAGTGTAATACATTTTATATAACTAAAAAATATTTAATTTTACCTCATGCTAGTTGTCAAAATTTCTTGTATTTATGAATATAAAGATACAAGTAGTCTCCACTAAAACAATACAAAATTAACTGAAGAAAGAATAAATTAATAGCTAATAATGGGAGTAGAAAGGAAGTATTTATCCTTCAAAGCTCTAATTCTTAATATATTCTTAAAATATCAATTTACTTTATGTAACTAATACCTTAAACATTACTTTTCTGTTTCTTATATGCCAGATACTAGGACATTTTCTCACAATCACAGATCAATCTCAAGAAATTAATATTAGTTTATAACCAATACTCAAGTTCTTTGACTCATTCCCTATCCTTATACTGGCTCTCTCATTCCCATCTCTTCCTCCATCCTCTTCAGTGCCTCCATCTTAAGACTCTGGTATGAAATACTCTATTTTCCGCAAAGAAGGTAACGAGTACTACAGTCAAAGCAAAGCCACATACAGACTGTACACCCGAGTGGGGAAAGGAGGATGAAGGGTCCCCCCTGGGTAAACTGCACAAATTCATATAAATACATACATATGCGAAAGGAAAGTATCTGCAGTACTTTGGATTTTCTGTATTTCCACATAGCATGAATGAAGTGCTAGAAGGGTCAGACCACAACAAAAATTGTGCGTGCATGCGTGTGTGTGTGCACATGCACACACACAAAAACGGTCTCACTACACAGCTCAGACTCATAGTGATCCTACTGTTTTCAGCCTCCCTAGTGCTAGGATTACAAGCATGCACCACCACACCTCGACTCCATCACCTGCTGAGCACACCTGGAGGCAGGGCAGCATGTGGTGTCAGGGATCAAATCCTGGCCCCTGAACTTACCTAAGCAAGCACTTAGTCCACTGAGCTATGTTGCCAGCTCTGAAAAACTTTTTCCAGTATCATAACTTCACAGATGCTTCTCTGGATCCCTATAATGTTATTCCAGTCATCTGGTAACTGCTAATGTACTAGTATATTAGTCATAATTCACTAATCAGATTGTACAGCGCTAGGGCTAATATCTTTGCATTCCAGAGAGAAAGGACGCTCAAGAATATTTGTAAATGAAACCTTTCTGGACACCTCTGACCTATTCATAATCAATCAAAATCAAGCTATCTCCCTCAATATCTTTCTCTCTTCCCACTCATACTCACACACACATAAACACACACACCCTACATAAAGATTACTCTAATCCCCCACTCTCCTCTGAATCAGGTCCCCATTCAAAACAGGAATGGATTTCCGACCCACATATTCCAAACCATATCTGTGCTCATGTTCAAAAAGATGAGCTGAATGAAATGTAATAATCTTTCTTTCAATTAATGTATATCATGGAAAAGTGGGAAGTTAGAAGTGGAAGCTGAATGCATTCATTTACTGCGAAGTCAAGCTGTGACAGGCCACATATAAGAATGTGTTATGAACTTATGAAGCATAAAAATACAAAGATTAGCAGAATATTAAAATGTGGTATGTAGTGAAAGAGAAATGTAGCAAACAAATGCAAAGAACACACTAAAATGATAAATCATGTAAGCAAAAAACAAAAGCAGATACTGGGAGACTGGAGAGGAGCAACAGGCAGAAGCACAGGGTAGCAGCTCAAAGAGAGGACAGGCGACAATACAGAAGAGAAAAGTAACAGAATTGACCACACATGTGAGGAATACACTGCCTGGCTTACTGGATTAAATATGGAATGCATGTGCAACTGGGGGTCAATCTTCTGATCTAGTGTTGATAAGTACTTAACCATACAATCTGCAAAATTCTTGAGGAATCTCTTAAGACTTAAAATTTTAAACTGTAATCCAGTTGCTAGAAACCTGGCTCTACTGTATTGTCTACTTTTTTTGGAAACTGCCATCAGGTTTCACTTAGGTAACACCATAACTATAAGTAAAAAGAAAAATCCTTGACCTTATTCCTACATAAGTTACTTAACCAAAAATACTGCCATTATTGGAAGAAAATTCAGTCTCCATTACCTGTATTCCCCCAAAACTAGTTTTAGGAATATGTGATTTTATTTATTTGTGGGTATAACTGTCAAGTCTATTAAAAAAAAAAAAACTTCCTGTGTAAGTATAACTTCCCTTTTTATGAAGATCTTAAACTATATTTCTGAATCTATTAAACCAGAAAAATTTCAACTGACCTTGCTTATTAGAAAATAATCTCAAGCAAAAAAAAATCAGTATTGCTTTCAAAATGTTCAAAAGAAATAAGAAAGTTACATAAATTAAATTAGATGTAACTACATACTTTTCCATAATCAGTACAAGATTTGTTTTCAACTTTGCATGACATTTGGGTATATCCAAAAAGAACAGAAGTGAGCAACCTGTGATGGCACATAGCTATTATCCCAGCACTTGGGAGGCTGAGATAGGAGAATTGTCATGAGTTTCAGGCTAGCCTGGGCTACATAAGTGACTTCAAGGCTAGCCTACACTGCATAGTGAGACCATATCTCAAAAAAAAAAAAAAAAAAAAAAAGCAGAAGTATTGACCCTTCCCCCTTGCTCTAGAAGCTAGAACTAAGACTAGGGAAAATTGTAAGGAATTTGATTTCATCTGATTACAAATAATATTGTAATAAATAATACTATACCTCAGGCTTAAACATGAGTTAATGAATTTCTTTTTATAAGATTTAATCTAGCCAAGCACCAATGCGTATATATCCAGATACCATAGAGATTAACAACACATATTAGTAATACATCACAATAGTGGACAACTGCAAATGCAAGCCTTCCTCTGTGCCCATTACTGTGTAGCTTAGTCATACTTCTCCTTCCAGAAGCCTGACTGCCGACAAGCCTTTGACTTTGATGCCTCAAAGGTAGAGTACTTCTCCGTAACTGAGATGTGTGGAAGAAACTCAGAAAATTACACCAGTTCTACGATTTTATAATCTGTATTTAGACTTCATAGACAAATCTCTATCACTGATTCATCCTCATCTTTTAAGCTCTAAAAGACCATAATTAGGACCAAGGATTTTAAAAGTTTTAATTGTCCCAACATTCCTAAAATACCACCTCAGGAAGTTTTCACAACTCTAAGATGCTACAGCTTGACTTGGCAAAACCACACACATTAGTAGTATGCTGCAGACATGGACAGATCAGTAACTTACGTTTTCTTATAACAAGGACATAACCATTGTCCTTGATCTATCCATGCAGCACTTCCTCTATGTTTCCATAGTTCACTGCTCCAACAGAGTTACATTCATTACTGTAGTTACACACTTAAAAGCTCTGTTTCCATTTCAAGACTAAGAATCCACAGATGGAGAAAGCTGAAGATTGCTCATATCTAGAACCCCATTTCACACAATACCTGGCACACAACTAGCTACCAAGATGCCTGAAAGAAAGCTATCTAGTATTATTAGATCAGTGTTGACATTGCTATGAAATAATTGAAAGAAAAACTTGACATAATTAGTGCTATTTAACTGACATTTACAAAGCACACTTGAAAGGAAGAACACATGTAGTGTCTATTATCACTAAATATAAAATATTTAGTCTACTAAGGAACATAATATTCACTCTCAAATGACTGTTTTCTATTAGGATTTCTAAGTCATAAAGTAAATATTTTCATTACTTTTAGTATTAGAAAGTATATTTAATGTTATGAAAAAGTTAAGATGGCTTGCCACTTTTATATCAAATACTAACATTAATTAATTAACTAATATTACTGTTTAAGGGCTTTCTTTAAGTGAGTATAGCCAATACATTTTGCTAGGAAAATGTAATCCAGGTGAAATTCAGAAAGAGAATGTGTTAAAGAAAACAGGGATCATCACCACACACATATTAATAATGCATCAAAAAAATGAAAGGTACCATATTCACTTTGGAAGTACTCATAAACATATTCTTGTTACTTTGGGCTCAAAGAAAAGACATCTTCTTAAGAAGTCGAACAGATGAATAGATGGACACTGACATAATACTATCCTTTCATTTGCTTTCAAACTGCACAATTGTTTTGCTTGAAACTTTCCTAAGTCCCTCCCTCAGAAGCAATTTTAAATCAGTTACTAAATTTAATTATTATATGCAGTAAGCAAAAACAATTCTGACAATATGCCAAGCTTTTTTTAAGTAGAAAGTACTTTAAATCTATAAAATTACTACTATCTATACTCGGTTAAAGTGCTTAAGATTATCATTACCATATCCAGTAAATGCATGTCACTGTTCTTCACGTTTCGACCTGGGCTTAATAACATTCCAAAACATCTGAAAATATTGGGGGGAAAAAGGAGAAGTAAGGTATCAAGAATATATAGAAGCCCAGAGAGCAAAATGCTTTCTTAATAACCATACAATCTTAACTCTGAATTACAAATAGATTTGTTATAGGGAGACCAAAACTAAGAACTTATTAAGATACATAATAAAATCATACAGAAATAAAAATAACTTGTAAAAATTCCCAGATTTTATATGTAAAATATTAGCAAGAACAGAAATTTGCCATGAGAATGGCTATAAATTGTTGAATGAAAAAAACATAATACTGAAATGTAAATTTGTTTCTAGAAACATAAGAGATTTTACTGGCCTATACTTATTTGAAACACATAGGTCAAGATCAGGGAATCTAGTTAAATAAAATACGAGGTTTTAAAAAATAAAAACAAGACTCTGTGTTCTCTGCTGTTGTATTAGTGGACATATTATCAACATATTTCTGGCAGAAAACCTTCAAGAATCCACCAATGCTACCAAAATATTACAACACTTTTTGATAAGCTTTAAAATTCAGCTCAAAACTAAATTTTTATATATGTTTAGGCTTACATGAACTCTACCATTCTGGTAAGCAAAGCAAAGTCCAGAAAAACTAAACAATTTACCCAGGCTCAAGCTGCTACTAAATCAGTCTGATACCTCAAAAAGCAATGTAATCTGTCCTCAGTATCCCACTTCAAACAGGGCCTTCTCACACATAACAGTTTTTAACGCAGTCTCCCACACCTACAATATGTTGCAAAATGTCTTACAGAAAAGGTAAAGAATGTGAATAAATCATATTCAGTTAATTTTAAACTTCAAATAGTAGCAGTACCACTCTGCCATAAAGGACAACCTTGAATCATTTTTAAGAAAATGGATGCACTTTGAGACCTGAGACCCCTAAGTGTAATAATTCAGACACAAAGGTTATATGAGAAACAAAAAATATAACTAAAGAGCAAAATAAAAGATATCTAGTAGAAAATAAAAATATTTTGCAAAAGGGAAAAAAGGGGGAAAGGGAGCAAAGAGATGGAGAGAAAGGAAAGGAAAAGGGCTTAATAAAAGAATTAAGGTGTGTTATATAGATGTAACAACCATCACAATGAATGCCATCTTTATAAGCTGCAAACAAATACTAATATAAGTAAATTTTTTAAAAAGTTATAGTTAGCCAATCAACATTTCCTCTGCTCCTTGTTTTCCAAAGGTTTATTTTTCCCAGTAACTCTTCTCTTAAATGAACAAGATATGTAACTGGTCTCATTCGAGTGTGAAGAAAGTAAAATTTTTCTATCAATGTATCAAGATTATAGTAAGTGTATACCTCAGTGAGTGCAAAACAAAGCTCAAGACTTCCTTTTGGCATAGAAAAGTGATCATGCATATATTACAGATAAAGTTTCACTATGATTTCACTATTATTATTATAAACTGCTAGGATCTCTCATATAAACTTATGTAATAAAGTCTACATAAATTATTGCCTTAAATTTTTTCTAAGTAACAATTAAAAAACACTTTCTTTTCAGATAGAAATTTGATGTCAAGTAAGGCCCAATTTGTTTCTCACTTTTTAACATGCTTTTGTTCAAATTGCACCTCTCCTAGGCTTTGGTTTTTGTTTTTAAACAACAATTTCCTATATCATAAGACTTTTAAGTTACAAGGATATTATGTACTCACTGTAATGTTAATAAATAACTACATGTTATATATATTTTTAAGTAATCACCTCACCCATCTATCTCAGCACTTTTTGTTAAGAAAGGTAACAAGTTAAAATCTATTCTCTCTACCTTTTTCGGCTTCTTTTGAAATGTTAGCTTTTATACAATTTTGTTTTTCAAGTACTTCCAAATAAGGGTGAAATAGATCAAATTTTGCATTTTCTAAGTATAATATTCTCATATTACAAACCCATTGGAAAAGAATCCTTCGAAGTTTAAATTTTCCTAAAGTGGAAATACTTATCACCTTATTTTAATGATCTTGGATTTGGATGTACTGCTTTTTTACTGCTCTCTTTATAACTTGCAAAATATCCTGCCACCAACCTGCACTGTGACTTTAGAGAAAATGCCTAGCACCTTTGGCCCTCTGCTTCCTCTTCTAGAAAACAGAAAAGGTGTACTATAGGAACTTTAGTGCCACAAGCACTAAAATTACATAATTTTTCTATCAAGCTGTATTAGTCATTTCCAAAATTATACCTCATTAAAGCACATCAAGCTTCCAATAAGACCAGCAAGAACTATTAAGAATAATGTGTCAGGATTTAGATATTACTAGTAACACAAACATCTAATTTGAATATTAAATAGTTCACTGGAGAATTCAAAGCATTTGACCTGGACCATTAACTCCAACATCAGGGGTGTGTGTGTGTGTGTGTTGCTATGGTGTGTATATATATATTACTATACCACTGATTTTCTTAAGTTCACAATTGAATAGAGGAAGAAAGTAAGCAGACCATAACAATCTAATATGGTAAGCTCCAAGACACCTGTAAGTACTTACTAAAGTAGAGAGGAGACACATATTACTTATAATATAGAATCAGCTGACAACCCAAAATTTGAAATCAAACCTAAAAATAAGATGGTATTATCACATTAGTAATAAAAAGCATATCTACTTTTATATCAGCTACCATTTATTGAATGCTTCAAGACAGAGAATATCATATAATACCATATAATAACCATATAACTTACATTTCAAAACAACTCTGATACAACAAACAGTAAAACAATTTTCAGGAAGTAGTAATGACTGACCAAAAACACATAGCTATTAAATTACAGGACTGGGATTTAAGCTCATTGTACCGCTACAAAATAATATGGTCTTCAACTCAACCTGGGATTCAGAATCCAGTTATAGGAAAATAACAACTTAGAGAAGGAAAGAAAAGAAAAAATAAAGGAAGCAAGCAAATCCTTGGAAACAGAAAACATCTCACAAGAAAATTAAAACCTACAGGGGCAGGGGAGATAGCTTGGTGGTCTAAGTGCCTTCCTGGAAAGTGCAAGGACAAGGGCTTAACTCCCAAACGATGGCCATCAAAACCAGGCATGATGGCACTCGCCTGTAATCCCAGCACTGGGGAGGCTGAGATAGGAGGATCACTACAAGTCTGAGCTACATAGCAAGACCCTGAAATAAATAAATAAATAAATAAATAAATAAATGAATGAATAAATAAATAAATAAATGATTTTTTAAAGAACTTAAAACCTACAGAGAAACTGAAAAAGTAGTACATAACTCAGACAACAGGAAAAGACCCAGAACTTTCTCCATGTCTCTTGGCTTTTGGCTCATGAGAAAGATTGATGGAATCTACACAAATGAGTGGGGGTGCTTCACAGGGCTTCAGGGAGAACACAGCAGTGGACCAGACCAATAAATGCTATGAGGTGCAATAGCCGGTGACTCCAAACCAAGCTTGGCTGCCATACCCTGTGCAGGGAGTACTTGGCTGGACGCCACACCAGGGAGGGACTGTTTGAACCTAGGACTCAGAAGAGGCACAGGATGGCTTCTACCCAAAGCTGCCAGGGTTATGTCAACAAGTGACATAAGGTAAGGTGAGGGGCAAGCACAGGCAACAGATGTGGTCAGGTGGCTGCAGTGAGGCTGGCAAGAGAACATATCTAACAGTTTATATTAAAGGACAGAAGTCCCACACCCCACAACCAGTCTGTATTCAGGCTAAACTACTCTTCCTAAGTCACAGAATTGGAAATGGAGCCCTAGTCCTAATGCCTGTGGGTATCTCCATCCAGTCTGGATCTGGGATCTGAGGGCCTTTTTAATCCACTATCAGGAGCAATGACAAGTCTTTGTCCCAAAACAGTAAACCCCAGAAAAAACTACATGTGCAAACTTGCAGAGAAAATTCCTTCTTTGTTGTTTTTGCTTTTAGTTTTGGTTATTTTTATTTTCTGCTTTTTGATCTTTTTCTCTTTTTTTTGTGTTGTGTTTTGTTGTTTTGGTTTTTTTTTAAGTATGGGTGTTATTTTTGAATTTTTCATTTGGTTTGTTTTGGTCAGATCTTAGGTTCTTTTTCTCCTTATTCCTTATCTACTTTCTTCACTAGTTTACTAAAGCTTGGGGATTTTTTTCTTTGTCCTTTTTCTGTTTGATTTTTCTCTCTTACTTTTATGAATTATTTTTTTCTTTTATGTTCTATTTCTGGTCAGTTTTTCCCTCATGTTTTCATAAATCATCCCGTTTCACAATAAGATCTTCTGTACCAATTCCTTCTCTTCCTCTTATCAGAGAGTTAAAGGTTTCAAAGTTTTCCTCTGGCGAAACCAAACTCTCTATCATTAACAGTATAGGCATAAAGCTTATTTGATTTTGTGATAGTTGCTTAACTCTACAAAACTACTAAATTCATTTCCACCAGTCATGAAGATGTAATGGTGACATTTAGTATAAAATGCCTGTAAATCAATACCTGGATTGTCTTAATATTTACATCACATTTGCAAATTTCTTCTCTAGGAGTAAGGGTAGCCCATAATTTCTTCTTCTGGTAGATTAATACTCCACTTGTCTCAATAGAGTCACACAACTGTTGCTATTTTTCTGTAAGCCAACACTCAGATTACATTGAAGACATTAATAATACTAGAGAACATTCCCAGAAAACTTGGTAGTTGGGCTAACTACATTACATTTTCCCCTCCCAAATTAACCAATGTGGTTGGATCTTAGTCTTTACACTGAAGAACCAAAAATCTCAGCTTAAAACAAAATAAAATGAGCAAGTAATATCAATAGAGATACAAGACAAACTAAAAATATGGCTCCCAAAACTCACAACATTCCTGAAGCCAATGCAGGGGACTGTGAAGAGGTAAGTCACACATCCAAATTACTCAAAAAAATAACAGAGGAGGTTAGCAAATACATCAAAGAGGTACTCAGTAGAATCACAAAAGATATAACTAAACAGGTAATAGAGATTATAAACAAAATGTTCCAGAAGCTTCCAGAAGGTGAGCTAAACAAACAAACAAACAAACAAAAAAGACTGATGGCTTTATGTCTAGATGTCCTCCCAACGGCTCACACAGCCACAGGTGAGACTTCTTTAGAAGTGGCTAAATCTAATGAACTTGTAGAATCAGCTAAACACTGATATAATTTTAATGGGAAAACCTCAATACCCCACTATCACAAACAGACAGGTCAACTGGACAAAATGTTAAGAAACAAACATCAGAGATGAACTAGATCTTCAAACAAATGTACTTAACAGACATTTACAGAGTGTTTGATCTGACAACAGAATACACACTCTTCTCAGCAGCATGTGACACTTTTTCCAAAACAGATGACAATAACTCATAAAGGAGTTTAGTAAATGGAAAAAAAAATTATACCATGCATACTATGAGATCACAGTACGATGAAACTGGAAAGCAATGCCAAAATGTACCACAAAAACTGCAAACATGAAAATTAAGGAATGCCCTCTTAAACAAACAATGGAACACAGATAAAATTTAAAAATAAAATAATCTCAACGCTCAAACAACAATTCCAGTATGGCATACCAGAATCTATGCAACACAATGAAAGTAGTCCTAAAAAGAAAGATTACAGCATCAGAAAAACAATAAGCTCAAATAACTAACCTAATGGTATACCTCAAACTCCTAGAAAATAAGAATAATCCAAACCTAAAACTACTGTGAGGAAAGCAATTATGAACATCAGAGCACAAATTAATGAAACTGAGACTAAAAGGACAATACAAAAAATAATCAAACAGATGGTTCTCTGAAAGGTTAAACAAAACAGACCATCTTACTAATGGAAAGAAAACACCCAAATCCATGCAATAAATGAAAAAGGTGACATCTCAAAGGATTCTGACTAACTCCAGATCAGTCGTAACTACTTCAAATGAAATGGAAAATTCAGAGGAAATAGATAAATTCCTAGATACCTATAAACTATCAAATATGAACCAAAAAGACACAAAAGTTCTGAATAATTCAACATTAATCAATGAAATAGAAGTAAATAAAAAAATAACCTATGAACCAAAAAAAGCTAAAGTCATGACACATTCACTACAGATTTACCTAAGAACTTTAGAGATGATCTAACACTAATATTCTTCCAACACTTCAAAGAAACGAAAGGATAGCAATACGCCCAAAGTCATCCCTAGCAGCAAGTATTACCCTGATTCTAAAACCAGAAAAGGATCCAACCAAACAACAGAACTACAGGCCAATGTCCCATATGAAAATAGATGCTAAAATACTGAAGGCATTGGTGATACAATGGTGAGTCAATCTAAATTTATGAGCCAGACATGATAGCATATGCCTATAATCCCTGAACTATTCAGGAGGCTAAGGCAGGAGGATCACTATAAGTTCGAGGCCAGCCCGGGTTACACAGTGAATTCAAGGCTAGCTTCAACTTCCTAGTGAAATTCTATCTCAGAAAAATAAAAATTACAAGTAAATATAAATATGGTATTGGTCAAAAAAATCAGTGAATCAATATAATAGGGCAGAGCATACAGAAATAAATAGCACCTCTCGGCTACCTTATCTTTGACAAAGGGGCCAAATAATTCTACTAGTGGAAAAGTAATTTCTTTTACATGGTGCGAGGAAACTGGATATCCACATGCCAAAGATGGAACCTACAACTATATCTCTCACCATGTACTAAATAAAATTAAAATGGAATGGATCAGAAGGGCCAGCCAGATAGGTCAGTGGACTAAAGCACCTGCTTAGGCAGAGCACAGTGGCCAGGGCTCAGTCCCCAGCTTGCCATGCCAGCCCTACCTGCAAGGTGCACTGACAGGGTGATTGAGACTGGGTGTGGTAGTGTGCCTGTAATCCCAGCACTTGAGAGGCTGAAAACAGGAGAATAACTATGAGTCCAAGCTACGTGGTGAGACCCTGTAGACACTGTACCAAACATAAAAAAAGAAATGGATCAGAGATTTAAATATTAAAACAGGCACAAATTGCTGGAAGACAAAGTATGTAACACTCTTGAAGACAGATATAAATACTTTCTCAACAGACTCCTGTTTGTTCAAGAAATACCAAAAATAATCAAATTTAAGTTTCTGCACAGCAAAGCTAACCACCAACAGAGAAGCAGTGGTGATCTAGGTGTTAGAGATAACCTACAGAATAAGAAGTTTTTGCACACTACTCCTCTAAGAACTAATATGTAGAACATACGAAGAACTCAAAAAATTTAAATTCCCCAAATTTAAATGCATAATTTTTAAAAATGGTCATCTGAAATAAGAAGATACCTCTCAGAGCAAAAAGTATAAACAACAAATAACTAACAAATTTTTCAACATTACTGGCCAATAAGAGATGCAAATTAAAACAACACTGAATTCCACCTTACTACAGAATGAACAGCTATCATCAAGAAATCAACCAATAAAAATACTGGCCAGACTGCAGGGTAAAAGGAACATTTCTTCTTTATTGGTAGGTATATAAACTAGTACAACTATGGAAATCTGTATGGAGCTTCCCAAAGAGATAAAACTAAAAACGGCATTTGAACCAGTATACCACAATGATGTATACAGACCCATGTTGATACCTGCACAATTCATAAGAGCTAAATATTGAAGGAGACTATGTATGCATCAATGCATGAACAGATAAGGAAAATGTGGTACTGATACACAATGGAGTATTATTCCGCCATAACAAATTATAAATTGTAATTTTAAGGAACTCAGACATATAAGCTGAAGAATCTCTGGGTTGCTCTTACAAGGGAAAATTCAATATATAAAGTACAAAATAAAAGAGATAGCTGGGGAAATAAAGAAAAAGAGTTACTATAATGCAGCATGAATAAAGTACCTAAAAGTGTGCCTAGATTTAGTATTATTGTCTTTTGCATTTTATGTTTTTTGGCCTGTAGATTTGAGTATTAATCTACATGTATGACAATTAATAAGGATTGGCAAGACACACAAATGAATCTGATACTGGTAAAAAGAAAACGGGGGGCTTTTGGGGGAATTGGGGGAAAAAAGGAACTGAAATGTTATGTATATGCACCAACACCCCACAATGAATGTAATAATTATATACTACACACATGTACTACTAAAAAAATTTTTTTTTAACTACATGGTCTTTTACATTATCACCTGTCACTTCCACAGGCTATCTATAGAAAAACTATCTGAAATACAAATATTGCTTGCTTACATGTTTTTTATGGTAATGAAAAGAAAACAAAGTCAGTGAAAGTGCACTGTAAGCTATATAGTAGTTTTCAACCATGATTATACCACTATCATTAAGAAAAACTCTACCTTCCATAACAGTAACTTTTTAAACTCAAAAGAGAACTGTACTGAACTTTAACCCCCAGTAATTATCCCTAATGCTACAAATGTAGCATCTGTAGTAATTTGATTTGCTTGTGGGAAAAAAATGACAAAAGTAAAAATTTTATTAATGTCCTACAAGAAGAACTTTATTTTAACCTTTATCTTTAGTCTAGCAAAGTAATACAAACTCTAATACTTCTGGAAAGACAACAGATAAAATGTAAGAAGGGGGCATCTGATCAATCAACAATTAAAAAACACTGCCCCTTACTAAATTGAATTTTGCTATTAAAAATGAAAATGATAGCACAACAGAAGGAAATAAACTACAAAGAAAATCTATAATTCTTTGAGAGACTTTCATGTTTTTCATGACAATATGCAAAACACTAAAACTGATTTTGTAAAAAATGTAATCCTGCCAGGCATGGTGGTGCACGCCTGTAATCCCAGCACTTGGGAGGCTGAGGCAGGAGGATCCGTGCGAGTTAGAGCCCAGCCTGGGCCACAAAAGTGAGCTCAGGGCCAGCCTGAACTGTATAGCAAGACCCTGTCTCAAAAAGACAAAAAAAAAAACTATAATCCTACTCATTGTCATCCTTAAGAGACTAAAACAAACATATAGTTAGGAAAGTCTCCTATTACAAGAGTCAATAAGCTTTTTCCCTTTCTTACTAAAGACATCAAGTGGAAAAAGATACATTCTTCATGCACAGTAGTGTAGAATCATAAAATCCATATAAAACCTGAAAATGTACACAAAGGTTGTATCAATGGGAAGATTATGATGGTTCAGTGATCTTTAAGTTTTTTGTTTTTTTTTTTTTTTTTGTCGTTTTGAGACAGGGTCTCATTATGCAGTTCAGGCTGGCCTTGAGCTTGCTTTTGTAGCCCAGGCTGGTCTCGAGCTCGCACCGATCCTCCTGCCTCAGCCTCCTGAGTGCTGGGATTACAGGCATGCGCCACCACGCCCGGCTGATCTTTAAGTTTTTTAATCCAAGTTCTTATTGGCATTTGTGAATGTATAAGGAAATGAAAAATCTTTAGTACAGTACTTTGTCACCAAAATCACTGAGCAATGTTAAAAACTGTTTTACATATTTGAAAAAAATTCATGAATGAACAGTGTTTGCTGCTTTCTCATGTAACTGGCAATATAGCGTAAGCATCTTTTCCATACTTTACCCAACTGTCATACACCTTCTTAAGTTTGGATCAACTTTCAATATCTTTTCCTTTGCATTTTCCAAATCGTAAAGCAGCTCTAAGAGTTTCTTCACATCGTGCAGTTTTTGTCAGACACTTCTCTGGGACACTGACCTTATTAGTTATTTATATTGAACAATTTACCTAATTTACATGACAAGTTCATCTTCCCTAAACTCCTCTGGCTGCATATATGCAGAATCCTTTGAAGAATCCACTGAATAGCAACAATGTGAATATACCCATAGTCACCTATTTCTTCCATAACACCACGTCTTATTTAAATCTTATAAAATTATCTCTACAGTGAAACAGAATTTTCTATACTCCACTAAATACTATTCATTGTTGCCTCTTGCCATGACAGTTAAGTATTTCCAACTGAACACTTTATATCATATTACTTCCAATTCACAATTCAAAGATCAAAAAGAGAAAAACAGAGATTTTAGTAATTTACCCCAGGTTATTATAGAGCCAGGATTTAAAGCCAGATGAGGACATCCAATAGTTTTAATCTTAAAATTTTCATTCTGCTACCTTTAGTGCTATCATTAAACCTCTTACCAATCCAATTATTTAAATACAGACTTATAAAAACACAATTTTATCAAATTTATTCAACACAAGAATCAACCAGTGAAAATAACAGCAACCTGAACAACACTCAGGATAGTACACAAACACACATGCTATCCAAGTGACACTCAGAGTAAAATGCTGAGTGTTTAATACAAAGTAATCTCTCTGCTAGGATCTATACTTATTGGCTACTGAGATCCAAAATTCAGTTACTCCTTTCTTCATTCAGCAGGCAGAAAATTTTATTTGCTCCCATGTATTAGTTAGTTGAGCACTACTAAACCAAACTGCCTGAGATGATCAACCTGGTAAGGGAAAGCATTTATTTGGGCTCACAGTTTCAGAGGCTTCAGCCCACAGTCACTTGGCCCCGTGGCTCTTTGGCACAAGTGCACCATAGCAAGAGGTTATCAGAAGATGCATGTTCATATCATTCTAACAGAAAACAGAGAGAGGAAGGGGCTAAGTTCCAATAACCCTTTCAGGTGCACATCTCAGTGATTGATGTTCCTCTAGGCCCTCTAGGCTCCACCTCATGGAGGGTCCACCACTTCCCAAATTACCACAGGCTAGTGACGAATAAATAAATATATAGGCCCTGGAAGACCACAGTTCTTTGCTGAAGTTTGCTGAACTTCCAGCAAAGATTTTCTAGTCTAATTACTAAGAAAACAAATAATTTTTTTATCATCTATTTATTTATTTGGTACAGGGTCTCACTATGCAGTTCAGACTCATAATGATACTCCTCTCCCAACCTCCCCAGAAGTAAGATTAGAGACATGTAACACTATGCCCCAGTTTCAGAGGCTGGTTCAAGGAGGGGCCTACAGGGCAAGTGGTACTGGGGATAGAACCCTGTCCTTAGGCTTGCCAGGCAAGCACTTAGACTGTCAAGCTTTCTTGCCAGTCCCTATATTAAGGAATTTTTTTTCTTTTTTTGTTTTTTTGGTTTCTTTTTTTTTTTTGTACCTGGGACTGAATTCAGATTCTTGTGCTTGCCAGGCAGGTGCTTAAGTTGCTGAGCTATGTCCCCAGTACAATTTAAAATAGATGCCTATAATAATCTAAAATCTGCTACCCATGCACAAAATTTATTCTACAAAGTTATTAAAGAAAATAGTTTTAGGTGACAACATAACAAGCTTTAGCTCCCATCAAAAGAATAACACAATCCACTTTTCAAAGTTTCTTACTTTAGTATGCAATATGCATTAAATATCTAGAATGGAATAAACATATGAAAAAAAAACATTAAGTAGCAGTTACTATTTTTGGCATTATTATGCTTCTTGAAAGGCTACCTAGGGCTAGCAAGATAACTTAGCAGGCTAAGTGCCTCCTTAGGCAAGCACAGGGACTAGGGTTTGATCAATGACACAAAAATGCTAGCCCTGCCCCTAGGAGTTGAGCTGGCCACGGAGTCCAGGCATGGTGGTACACACTTGTAATCCCAGTGCTGGTGAGGCTAAAAAACATGAGGATCACTATGAGTTTGAGCTGTGTAGTGAGACTGTAAGAACCAAATACATTTTTTCTTAAATAACCACTTGGCTTTTGCTAATTTGCTTAGTTTTTCCAAAAAGAGTACCAGGAACTTTACCTGTGAGATTAGTTAATATCATTAGATACTATTTCAACTAGATAATATTTGCTGGTATCGCCTTTTTGGCTGGAACCGACATCTTCCAGTAATTTGTCAAAATGACTAACACAAAGGGCAAGAGAAGGGGAACCTGGTATATGTTCTCCAGGCCTTTTAGAAAACATGGGGTGGTTCCTTTGGCCACATACATGTGAATCTACAGAAAGGGTGACATTGTAGACATCAAGGGAATGGGTACTGTGCAAAAAGGAATACCTCAAAAATGTTACCATGGCAAAACAGGAACAGTCTACAATGTTACCCAGCACACTGTTGGCATTGTTGTAAACAAGCAAGTTAAGGGCAAGATACTTGCCAAGAGGATTAATGTATGTATTGAGCATATTAAACATTCAAAAAGTCGTGATAGCTTTCTGAAATGTGTCAAGAAAAATGATCAGAAAAAGAAAGAAGCCAAAGAGAAAGATACTTGGGTTCAACTGAAGCGCCAGCCTGCCCCTTCCAGAAAAGCGCACTTTTTGAGGTCCAATGGGAAGGAACCTATTCCTTATGAATTCATGGCATAAACTGGGATGTAGCTCTGCCATTCACCACCTAATTGGCAGCTTAAGTGTTCTAAATCCTATATAAAAATAAAATTGCCCTGTTGTTGTAAGGGTGATTTTCTTAGTTGAAGAGGTATGTGGTGCCTTCTTACCTCAAAAATATCTCAGCAGATTTTCACTGTAGTGAGTAATTGTGTCTGGTCTTTACTCTTCAGTGTTTTCTTGCTGAAAAGTATTGCTGAGGTATTGTGCAGGTGTATACCCAAATATTTATAAAATATTTATATTGGCTTGAAGATCTTGTAAA
>PVJA010022395.1:0-28667 GCA_004027025.1 Myocastor coypus
GATGAAGGTGGCAGACATTTTCAGGCCTCGGGGTGGGATGTCACAAACAGCTGTCTTCACGTTGTTAGGGATCCACTCAACAAAATAGCTGCTGTTCTTGTTTTGGACGTTGAGCATCTGTTCATCCACCTCCTTCATGGACATGCGGCCCCTGAACACTGCAGCCACAGTCAGGTAGCGGCCATGGCGTGGGTCGCAGGCAGCCATCATGTTCTTGGCATCAAACATCTGCTGGATAAGCTCAGGAACCGTCAGGGCGCGGTACTGCTGGCTGCCACGGCTGGTCAGGGGGGCAAACCCAGGCATGAAGAAATGCAGGCGTGGGAAGGGCACCATGTTCACTGCCAGCTTCCGCAGGTCAGCATTGAGCTGGCCAGGGAAACGCAGGCAGGTGGTAACCCCACTCATGGTGGCCGACACCAGGTGGTTTAGATCACCATAGGTGGGGGTGGTGAGCTTTAGGGTTCTGAAGCAAATGTCATACAAAGCTTCGTTATCAATGCAATAGGTTTCATCTGTGTTTTCTACAAGCTGGTGGACTGAGAGGGTAGCGTTGTAAGGCTCGACCACTGTGTCCGACACTTTGGGTGAGGGCACCACACTGAACGTGTTCATGATCCGGTCTGGGTACTCTTCCCGGATCTTGCTGATGAGGAGGGTACCCATCCCAGACCCAGTCCCCCCACCGAGGGAGTGAGTCAACTGGAAGCCCTGCAGGCAGTCGCAGCTCTCTGCTTCCTTTCTCACAACATCCAGCACGGAGTCCACCAGCTCTGCGCCTTCTGTGTAGTGCCCCTTGGCCCAGTTGTTCCCAGCACCACTCTGACCGAAAACAAAGTTGTCAGGTCTAAATATCTGCCCGAAGGGCCCCGAGCGCACGGAGTCCATGGTGCCAGGCTCCAGGTCCACCAGCACGGCGCGGGGTACATACTTGCCACCCGTGGCTTCGTTGTAATACACGTTAATGCGCTCCAGTTGCAGGTCACTGTCTCCATGGTACGTGCCAGTAGGATCAATGCCATGCTCGTCGCTGATCACCTCCCAGAACTTGGCGCCGATCTGGTTGCCGCACTGCCCGGCCTGCAGATGAACGATCTCCCTCATGGCGACGACTGCGGCAGCAGCAGAGTGGTTAAACTGACTAGTAGCACAGAAGAGCAAGCGCGCAGAATGCTCCCTCCTTTTATTTTTAAAAGATGAAAAAAATGTCTTTATACATGTTGTTCAGTGAAGGTTATCAGTGAACTACATACTCCTATCCTTCTGAGTACATCAAAGAACTCAATTTCCTCAATCATGTCCTTCTGCCTCTATTGGAAGAGAAAGCCTCCTTTCACCCTCCTCTGAATGCCCAAGAGAAGCCAAAGGTTCCATTCAGAATTTTGGTTTAAATTTTGACTCAAAGGCTTTTGGCTTTCAAGGCAAAGACTTACCCAAGCATGATTTGCCTTGGACCGATGGGAGTCTGTTGATCACAACTTTTAGTCTTGAAAGGTGGCAACTCAATACTCACCTGAGCTGTAGCTGTCAGTGGATGACTGAGAAATGGATCGAGACAGAGAGCGACGTCCAATTTTGGTGGGACGTTTGTTAAATTCTTGTTTTTGGTCAGCAAACTGGATCTGCTAAGAAAAAGAAATTTAGTTATTTAAAGGAAAAGAACTTCAATTTTGAGACATGAACTAAAAGCCTGCATTACTACAGGCTTTTATTTTCCCACACAGTTGATCTGAATTACCAACCCGCATTTGGAATACTAAGACTTCTTCTTCTTTTTTTTTTTTTTTTTTTTTTTTTTTTTTTTTTTTTGTCTTTTTGAGACAGGGTCTCGCTATGCAGTTGAGGCTGGCCTTGAGCTCACTTTTGTAGCCCAGGCTGGTCTCGAACTCGCACCAATCCTCCTGCCTCAGCCTCCCGAGTGCTGGGATTACAGGAAGACTTCTTGGAGAGAAGAGTAATTCTTCATTCTTTGCCTACCATGTTTCTGTTCAATTTATCTTTCTTTCTTTCATTTTGGTAGTCTCAGGCTGCCACGGGGTGGGTCTGATACGGCATGTGGAACTGGGGACTGAACCATGGTCCCCTGTGCCCAACTGAGTTTGCCCAAGGAGGAGCTTTACATAACTAAGCTAAACCGCAAGCCCCTCTATCCAATTTAAATCTATCCTTTTTTATAATAAAATTGTGACAAAAAAAGAAAAGAGAAACTTTAGTTTTAATTAATTTTTAAGACAGTCACATTCAGAAAATCTTTGTATAATTTCACAAAAAATTAAAATTGGAAAGAATATTTGAGAATGCATGTACATCCACGACCTTCATATATTTATGAGAGAGAATTGCAAAAGTATGGTTTTATACCTTAGGAGGGCCAGGGATATAGCACAGTGGCACAGCATCTGCCCAGCAAGTGAAAGATCCTGAGTTTGAGTCCCAGTATCAAACAATAAGATTCTTAGAAAATGGTTTGATGTATTAATTTGGAAAATAACTTTTCATTCAGACAGAACATTGTGGAATTGCACCAAAATCCTGGTTATGCCACTCATAGCTGTATGAAGTTGATCAAGTGAGCGTCACTTTCTCAAATACAACAGAGAGAAAAGTACTTAGCTCACAGGCTTTTCTCAAATACAACAGAGAGAAAAGCACTTAGCTCATAGGTTTTGGAGAGAGTTCGATGATACAGTGCTCATAAATGATAAAACATAGGACAGTCAATCGATTCACTTTTTTTTTAAAGAATTTTTTTATTTTATTTTATTTTTTTTCTTGTTTCAGAACCTTTTGTTCGTTTATTCATTCATTTTTTTATGGCCGGCTCAGCCCACCCCAAGGGCAGGGCTGGCGCAGCATGTGGTGCCGGGGATTGAACTGCGATTGCTGAAGCCACCCAAGCTTTCCCAAGCAGGTGCTTTAGAACACTGAGCCATCCCACCGGGCCCCAATCGATTCACTTTCTATCCTCTCCTTTGCACTTCAGTGTCCTTATAACTCTTATAGGTAGACACTTTATTAAAGACTTTCTAAAATATATTAACTACTTTTCTATTATTAGCAAATAAATAGTAATACATTAGTTTTATTTTTGGTATTATAAAATACCTAGAAACCATAAACTCACTTATAAATTATAGAAAGAGTGGATGACTAGGCCAAATAAACCTCAGGTCATATCCTGTAGGCTGCATTTGGACAATATCTCATAATGACTTTCTTGCAATTTTATCTCTATCTCCTGCAGCTGAAGGTTCCCAGCTGACACTTTATAATAATTTATAAATCAAGCTAGGATGGTGGTGCATGCTTGTAATACCATGAGGTTGAGGCTTGTTGCGAGTTTGAGACCAGTCTTGGTTACAAAGTGATTTCAAGGCCAACCTGAACTATATAACAAGACCCTGTCTCAAAAAAAAAAATAAAAATAAAAAAATAAAATAAAATAAAATAAAATAAAAGCCATATCATTTATTAAGTTGATTACTTTTTCTTTTTCCCTAACTGAATACATAATTGTTTAGATTAGTCTTCTGGACTGAAGGTGGCTCAAGGTCTGAAAGGATAAAGATCTGACAACTAGTTACATTTCCAGTGATAAAAAGATGGATCTGTGATGGAAAAAACAATAATACAGCATAGCAAGATGAAAGCATCAGTGTATAGCTACACTTTCTGCAGTTAGAGGTAGCTTCTGAGCCACTTGAATATTGAAAAAAGGGGACCAGAGCCAAATTAAATTAGCTTATCATTTACTGCTTCATAGGGTCAATCACAGCACCTCTATGGGCATAACAACAAATAAAATCTGCATAGTGCTTAAGAGTTTGCAAGTTATTTTCAGCAATAGAAAAATTCATTGGATTAGAAGCTCACTGAAAAATGACAAATTTGATTATTGTGCTAAAATAGCAATTCATTACACAAAATAAGGAGCCTTTTCTATGCACTCTCATGAGATGCACATGAACTGTCATGTGCTTCTCCTAGTACAGAATTCATAACAGAATATAACCATCTATCTACCTGCCTTACTCTTATATATTATAAGCTCCATAAATGCAGAGGGAGTACTTTACTTGCCTCATACATACCCTTAGACACAAAGGCCTTGCATATCATAGGCAATCATGTACTGAATTGATGAACCTAAAGTTGCTTATTCTATTTTAAGTTTGTGCTTGGTTAAATATTCAGTAAACATAGCGAACATAAGCCAAATCTAAAGTTTAGGTAATTTTTAAAGGCAAGAAAATATGGAAAGGTGAGGAACAGAGTGAAAAGCTAGGGAGGTAGATAGCAGACAGGCTCAAAACTGGAGTTCATTTCTCCAACCTTGTTCATTATAGTCACACATCCTTATTCTAAGAAAAGAGTAATAATTGACTTTCCAAAGGCCACACTAAGTCACAAACTTCAGCAGTGCCTTCTTTCTTTCTTTGTTTCTTTCTTTCTTTGTTTCTTTCTTTCTTTCTTGTGGAACCGGGGATTGAACTCAGGTCCTTGCATTTGCCAGGCAAGTCAAGAAGTCAAGTGCTTATTCTACTGAGCTATCTCCCCAGCCCCAGAAGTGCCTTCTAAAAAAAAAAAGAAAAAAGTACCCAGACAAACCCCGTCCTCAATATAGAATACATCCCAAACACTAGCATAAAATCACACATGCACACATATGTGCACATAAATACATACCACTAGAGGGGGGCACTTTCATTCTCTACATTTGTAAGACTAGAGTGAATCCATATCTATTTACTCCAGTAACTCCAAGCCATACAAATACTTGCATTGCCATCTCAAACCAGTTTCCCTAAGGCAGCTATGACAAACATCAGAGCTCTCAGATTACAAACAGTCCACCACAGTATGTGTGCCATAGGTTTGTCACCATGGTCCTGAACTGAGCGCCTTTCTCTTTTTTTTTCTTTTTTTTTTTGTCTTTTTGAGACAGGGTCTCACTATGCAGTTCAGGCTGGCCTTGAGCTCACTTTGGTAGCTCAGGCTGGTCTCGAACTCACACCGATCCTCCTGCCTCAGCCTCCCGAGTGCTGGGATTACAGGCGTGCGCCACCACGCCCAGCCTGAGCTCCTTTCTCTGTGGTTTGTTCCACTTAATCCCTTCACTCAGGCCAAGTTTAGGCTATCTTTTGACAATAAAGAACAGGCTATGGAGGCTCTCTGTACTTGAAAATAGGGTTCTTGCTTACTGGTTACACAATGAATTAAAGTTTTTTTAAGACAGGAGAATAATAGACTAATAACTTACAAATAGTAAATTATACAATTTTCTTAAGAAATATTTATGTTTCATTGATAACCAGAAAATGAGTTAGGTGAATCATCCCTGGTGCCCACTACCCTTCAGAAGTGAAATACCATTATATTCTTCACTCAACAGTCCATTTTGTAATATAATGTTCTGCTTACCCCAGTTGTGATACCTTGACAGATTCTACACTTGATTTTCCTACCTTGTCTGAAACCGGAGTCCTTTCAGGTAAGCTTCCTTTTCCAACTCAGACAGCACTGCCTATTTCCAACATAAATCAAAGCAAAAGAAGGAAAGGTGCTAAGAGGGGGAGCTCACCATGAGCAGAATAAAAGCAGGACAGGAGGAGAAAGATAAGCAGGTGGCCTTGGACAATAATAGCCACAGCAGCAACAAGACTGGTAAGAGCTTAGCCTCACCTGGGCTTTAATACCAGAGTTGCCTCTGACAATGTATTTCTTCTTGCTGCTCAGCATAGTGACATTACCAGCCCTACTGCCATCTCTTTGGTCCAGGGACCCTTGTGGTCAGGCCTTTAAACTTTCCTCATCAGCAATTCTGTTGGCTCTGGTTCCAGCTAGATTTTTCTTTTTCTTTTTTGAAGGGGGCAGGGCACTATCCTTCCTTAAAATCTCTGAAGTAGCTCCAATAATTCTTTCAGCATCAGTCCTAACTTAATAAGGCAGTACTGTTAGTGGCCCATCAACCATTCCTAATTGTGGTAGCTGTTTTGCTTTTATTATTTTTTTTTCCTAAACACCTAATTACGTGGATACTCTGACCTCTAAACCTTAACAAGTCTCTCAACAAGGCCCAACTTGCATACACATATAATAGCTTATTTATATAACTAGTGCAATTCTTTGCCTGCTATAATTAACTTGCTAATTAGGTCTCTTAAACCTTACCTCCTTCTTTGCCATGTCAGATGATTGTAGTTAACCTAGCCTCATTAGAAAAAAAAAATTAACTAAAAAGCCACTAAAACAATGAAGGAATTTATTAAGAGACTAAGAAAAAAATTAATGGTGCCAAGTGCTCATGTAGGTCCTTTCCTGTACTGTGTCCTTGGATAGCCAGATATGGCACACTGATTTCAGCTCTAAGGTAATCAACTTTCTCGTTCTGCTTTTTTAATGTATGGGGGGTGGGAGGGGTTAATTACTAGAGATTGAACCCAGGGTCTGTGCACCAAGTGACATTCCAGCCCCTTTAAAATGTTTATTTTGGAATGTGGTCCAAGTCAGTGACTAAGTTGCTCAGTCTGGGCTCAAACTTTTTTTTTTTTTTTTTTGTCTTTTTGAGACAGGGTCTCACTATGCAGTTCAGGCTGGCCTTGAGCTCACTTTTGTAGCCCATGCTGTTCTTGAACTTGCACTGATCCTCCTGCCTCAGCCTCCCAAGTGCTGGGATTACAGGCGTGTGCCACCACACCCAGTTTGGGCTCAAACTTTTGATCCTTGTACCTTAGCCTACCAGAGTGCTGGAATCACAGGCATACACATATATACACAGAGTTCATAATGAGTGACCCACTTTATTTTCTTCAAAAAATGTGTTTCCTAAAAGCTAAGACTGCAAAGGACAGTTTCTTATCTCAGAGCTCCCAGGATTACAACAACCTTATTACATGCCAAGTAAAGAGTGCCAAACAAAAATGAAAGCATCACATTACTTTTTATGTGCTGATTTGACAGTGGGAATTCAGTGAGTAGAAAGCTACTGGACTGTCTGCTACAGGGTTGAGGTGGGAAGTGATGTAAATTTTTCAGAGGAAGGGAAGGACACAGGGAGGGGAGACTGTCCATTAAATGCAAAATCTGAGGAGATCGTATTGCTTAGTGTTTACTGATTTCTGTGCAAGAGAATGTGAAAGGAACTAATATTTATTAAGTGCCTACTTGCACAGCCCTGCATATACTTCAATTAATAATAATCTGTAGAAGAATATTAAGAAGTAGGCATTATTATCCTCATTTGATAAAATGGGAGAGAGCATTTCTGCAAGAGCAAATGGTTTACCTGAGATTTCATAGCAAGTAAGTGATGGACTGCAATTTGAGCTAGTATTATGTCAGAGCTGAAGCTCTTTCCCATATACTGTACCCTAACAATATTAATTGGAAGAACAAAGAACTCCCCTGGCTGTACCCTTAAGGACATTAGACCCAATTCATTTATTTTATATTTTTTTCTTGTTTCAGAACTTTTGTTTGTTTGTTTATTTTTATGGTCGGCTCAGCCTGCCCTGAGAGCTGGGCTGGCGCAGCATGTGGTGCCGGGGACTGAACCGCGGTCCCTGCAGCCACCCAAGCTTTCCTAAACAGGCACTTTAGACCACTAAGCCATCCTGCCGGGCCCATTTATTTTAATTTATCTTTAAATTTACTTAATTTTAGGACGGGCATGGTGGCACATTCCTGTAATCCCAGCACTTGGGAGGCTGAGGCAGGAGGATTGGTGTGAGTTCGAGACTAGCCTCGGCTACAAAAGTGAGCTCAAGGCCAGCCTGAACTGCATAGCGACACCCTGTCTCAAAAAAATAAAATAATAAATAAATAAATTTACTAAATTTCATGCTCACTTCAGCAGCAATATACTAAAAACTTTTTTTTTCTTTTTGTGAGCTGGCTCAGCTTGCCCTGAGGGCAGGGCTGGTGCAGCATGTGGTACCAGGGATTGAACTGTGGTCCCTGTGGCTACCTAAGCTTTCACAGGCGCTTTAGACCAGTGAACCATCCTGCTGGCCCAACTTTTTTTTTTACTAAAACCTTTTTTTTTTTTTGTCTTTTTGAGACAGGGTCTCACTATGCAGTTCAGGCTGGCCTTGAGCTCACTTTTGTATCCCAGGCTGGTCTCAAACTCACACCGATCCTCCTGCCTCAGCCTCCCGAGTGCTGGGATTACAGACGTGAGCCACCATGCCCGGCTTACTAAAAACTTTTAATTTAAAATTTCTCTAAACTTATTTTCTTATCATTGGGTCTCAAAAATTACTACTCAGATGATCTCAGAGCTTTAACAAAACCATAATTTTGAAAGAATTAATCATGTAAAAATGAGAACTCTTGTAGCTAGGTATATTGGTACATACCTGTAATCCCAAAATTCCACGAGTCTGAGCAAGAAGGATCAAGCTTTTGAGGCAAGTCTGGAGTACACAGCAAGACCTTGTCTCAAAACAACAGAAATCTGACAACTCCTAAATTGGCAAAATTGCCTGTGCCACTACGAAAAAGTGGAAGCAGAGATTACTTGAATTTGAATGCTGATATTCATCATCACCCATTATAATAATCCTGATCTCTTACAATTTCACCAAGCAAGAGAAAGCATATTTTGCTACTTGATTAATGAATCTCAGCCTCTGTTCCTCTTCACACACTAAGCTGGTTCCTTACTTTTCTCACTCAGATGAAGAAGAATCTTTTGATCCATGGTTTAATCCATAGACCTGAACCAGAGGGAGTTGCAGATCTATGTGACATAAACCAGATGCCACTTTATTATTGACATAAAATGTCTTACCAGTTAGTTAACAAGTTATCTAATAGAGTAATTATTAAATGGCAGGATGCATCAAAATCATCTGCAGGAGGCCAGCCAAATAGCTAAGTGGATTGAAGTGCCTACAAGCAGGTGAAGGTGTTGGGGTTCAATCGATGCACCTGCCGTGCTGGCCCCGCCCCAGGGTGCACTGAGACATTAATTGAGACTGAATGTGGTGGCATGTACCTGTAATATCAGCTCTTGGGAGGCTGCAAACAGGGAGTCCAATCTAGTAATGAGACCTTGAACATTCTGTGGACCCTAAAATACCAAAAAAAAAAAAAAAAAAAAAAAAAAAAAAAAAAAAAAAAAAAAAAAAAAAAAAAAAAAAAAAAAAAAAAAAAAAAAAAAAAAAAAAAAAAAAAAAAAAAAAAAAAAAAAAAAAAAAAAAAAAAACACACACACACACACAAACCAAACAAAAATACATCTGGAGAGTTTATGAAAAAATGTTTCCAGGGGCCAGTGAGATGGCTCAGTGGTCTAAAACACCTGCTTAGGAAAGCTTAGGGAACCACAGGGACCGTGTGGTTCAATCCCCGGCATCATATGCTGCACCAGCCCCGCCCCAGAGCAGGGTGAGCCAGCCAAAGTATATTATATACATATAAAAAAAAGCTTCCATGTTCCGTCCACAGGATTTTTGACTTAACTAGGTCTAGGTGGGACTCAAGCAGGGCTGGGGAGAAGCACAACTCTATCCCTTTCTCCAAGCATAAATAAAGCAGCCTTGATTGTTTTGATTCCTCAGCCAACCTTATCCTATCCATGGCTATAACCATGGAGTCTTATTTATAGACAGAGAAAACAAGTTTATTTGAAAGGTCAGAAAACAATAAATTATACACCTATAATATGACCACTTGGGAGGCTGAGACAGGGCATGGTGTAGGTCCAAGGCTAAGTGATCTATTATACCCAATACAGGGTCTAAAAAGAACTGGTTTTAATTCTGATTTTCCTAACTTAAGGCTTTTATGGATAGTTAGTTAATATATGAAGAATAAGCCGGGCATGGTAGCACACACCTGTAATCCCAGCACTCGGGAGGCTGAGGCAGGAGGATCGATGTGAGTTCGAGACCAGCCTGGGCTACAAAAGGGAGCTCAAGGCCAGCCTGAACTGCATAGTGAGACCCTGTCTCAAAAAGACAAAAAAAAAAAAAAAAAAAAAAAATATAGTTTATGGGGAGAATGGAAGAACTATTTACTCTAAAGAGGGCTTCAGAGGGTCAATAAAACCCATTTAATTTCTTTTCAAGTATGTGACTGTTGGGGGCCAGAGAGATAGCTCAGGGACACAAGTGCCTGCCTGGCAAGTGCTAGGCCCCTAGTTCGATCCTCAGTTCTGCAAAAAGAAAAAAAATTTGCAAGTATGTGACTGTATTTCCATTTCTAAATATCTACAATCATCATTTATAAAATGGGCAAATAATATCTACTTTGTCTATTTCAAAATGTGAGCTGACACAATAAAATAAGAAATGTAAGAGGCTTTTGGAGACCATATAATGATATATAAGCCTAAAGTATTAATATTTTTATTCTTTCAGGCCAAAAATCCTTAACTTAGAATCCACGATGTCTAAAATTCCATAAAAGAGTATCCAGTTGGGCCTAGCACTGTACATGTGTACTCCCCGTATCCAGGAGGCTGAGGCAGGAGGATCACATGAGCTTGAGGCCTATCTGGGCTACATAGTGAGTTTAAGACCAGCCTGAGCTATATAGCAAGACCTGTCTCAAAAAACAAAACAAAATAATGAGAAGGAAAAGGAAAATGTAAACTTTTTTGTTTTTATATATACTTTCTATGGACAGAGCCTATAGTTTTCATCAGGTTCTTAACAGGTCTGTGTATTAAGTGCCTATTCTGATCTAGAGTTGCAATCTGACTTCCAAGAAGAGATGGTTCAAATATTCCTCAAGACAGCTGAACAAGTACAGGGACTGGGGTTCGATCCCTAGTACCACATGCCATGCCAGGCCCTGCCCTTGGGTGTGCTGAGCTGGCCACTTGTCTGGATGTGGTGGTGCATGCCTGTAATGCCTGTGCTGGGGAGGCTGAAAACAGGAGGATCACTATAGTCTGAGCTGCACAGTGAAATGTGCAGTGAAATGTGTACCAACCATATTAAAAAAAAAAAAAAAAAGCAAATGAGCAACTTGAACAAACTCTACCTACAGAAGGGGTTACTTCTGGCTAAAAAAATATTGGTTAGCAAGTTGGCTCAGTGCTCAGGCAAGCCAATCAAGCAGATTTGTGTGGAAAAGTACCAAGCTCTACAGAGAGGCTAGGTGGGAGGAGAAAATATAAAAATGTAAAAACAGAAAAATGTTACCACTGATCCCCGTGCACACTGGACATGTTATTTTACCTGACAGAAAGGACTAAAAATTTCTCGGGGGAAGGAAAGCAGATAATAAAGACAATCTTTAAAAACGATCTTCCTTAACCTTTCTGCAGTAAAACAGCCTGAGCAAGGCTAGGAAAATCCTTCACATAAAAATATCTGAGGAGAAAGAAAGAAAGAAAGAAAGAAAGAAAGAAAGAAAGAAAGAAAGAAAGAAAGAAAAAAAGAAAGAACAGCTGAGAACAAGCTCCAGCAGAAAAATATCATATTGAAGGGTCTACTTTTCTTTTCTTTTCTTTTTTTTTTTTTTTGCAGTACCAGAGATAGAACTCAGGACCTTGTGTTTGCCAGGCAGGTGCATATGCTGCTGAGCTATATCCCTGCCTACCTTGTCAATTCTTGAACCTGAGGATCTTCAAAGTCATCCTGGCTTGTATCCCTACTTGGAATTAAGAGATCTGAGTACCATCAGCTTCTCTGAGTGGTATGAATACTATTCAATGGGCATGTAAGTCCCTTTCAGCTGGTAATTACTAACAAAAAAGGAGTACATGTTACTCTTGAAGGTTTGATTTCTGTTTTCTTTGGTGGCAGGAAAAGTTTCAGTAGGAAGTTCATTACACAAAAATATGGAAGGTAAGTCAGATGTTTTTTTTCATCTTTTTGACACAGGGTCTCACTGTGCTTCAGGCTGGCATTTAGCTCACTTTGTAGCACAGGCTGTCTTGAACTCATAAAGATCTTCTTGCTTCAGCTTCCCAAGTGCTAGGATTATAGACATGAGCCACCACACTCAGCTCAGATGTCTTAACAGACATCTTAACTTGAAATTTTAGCCCGATACAGAAGCTATGGGGCTGGGAAGATAGCTCAGGGGCATAAGTGCCTGCCTGGAAAGTTCAAGGTCATGAGTTTGAACCCTGGGCCCTCAAAAAAAAAAAAAGAAAAAAGTAGAAGCTGGCTCCAGAGTTTTCTGGTAGGAATTAAAAGGCACTTTAATGATAGATAAAGAGGCCTAGAAATTTATAAGCAATAAATACATTCCAGGGTGCTCACTGGCTACCTTTGAAGGCTAATTGGTCATCAGTGGCAGCCTAATGAAACCCTTCTGATCAGGTCAGAAATTAATAACTAGTGTGCTATATGAATGAACACCTCAAAAGTCCGTGGCAAAGAAAAAGTAGCAGATGAGACAACCAGACTATTGAAAACAAGCCTCTCTCCATTGTTTCACATCAATGATCAAAATCATTGATCATACACTACTGATCAAAGGATTTTTCCAGAGTTTTGAGAGAAAAGCCAAGAAACTACTGAATGAGAGAGATGCCATACTAAAAAAGAGCGGAACTATGCTTTATTTTTTAAGTGTTCTCTAAGAAATAAGAGGTCCTAAGTTAAAACGCTTAAGCAATAGTTTTAAATCGTTTATGGGAATTTTCCTGTCTACATAAACAGAAGAAGGTAAACCAATAAAAGTTTAGGAGGAGTCCCTTTTGAGAGAAACGTCATCAGGTAAGATGGTAAGAACTATTCCTTACAGCAATAGCAATGAATTATTATAAAACTTTTACTGATTCTGAGATGGCACTTTTTTTTTTTTTTTGAGACAGGGTCTCATTATGCAGTTCAGGCTGGCCTTGAACTCACTTTTGTAGCCCAGGCTGGTCTTGAACTCACGTTGATCCTCTTGCCTCGGCCTCCCAAGTGCTGGGATTACAGGTGTGTGCCACCACACCCAGCTTGATGGCACATTTTTGTTCAACAGAATTCTTTTTTTTTTTTTTTGCGGTACCGAGGATTGAACTCAGGACCCTGCACTTGCCAGGCAAGTGCTTATTCCACTAAGCTATCTCCCTCGCGCAAAAGTTTGGTACTTTATTTTTTTTTAAATTTTATTTGCATTTATTTTATAATTAATTTATTCCTGTGCCACAAGTTTTTGTTTCTTCTGGGATATCTTTTTCTTCTGTGCAACCTCCTCCTCTGGCTTAGGAACAATTTGTTCCTTTTCAGTAAGGATCATCTCAATATGGCAGGGGGAGCTCATGTATGGGTTAATCCGACCATGAGCTCTGTAAGTACGGCAGCGCATCTTGGGTGCTTTGTTCACCTCGGTATGTTCAATAACTAGAGAATCTACATCTAAACCCTTAAGTTCAGCATTACTCTCTGGATTTTTAAGCATGTACAGCAAAAATTCAGCACTCTTTTTGATTTGAGCCTCTTGATTTGCATGATTTTGTGGGGTTTTCTGCGTGGAGAGAGTAGTGAACCATTTTCACAGGACACCACAGGCCGCTTACAGGAAGAGCAAGTTTGATACTTTAATGTGGCCACTCCTTTAAGAAAACCAAATTTCTTGCCCCCTAGCTTGCTATTAGTGACTAAATATTAAAAAATTAAAAATAAAGAACCCGGGCCGGGTGTGGTAGCGCACACCTGTAATCCCAGTACTTGGGAGGCTGAGGCAGGAGGATCAGTGTGAGTTCAAGACTAGCCTGGGCTACAAAAGGGAGCTCAAGGCCAGCCTGAACTGCATAATGAGACCCTGTCTCAAAAAAAAAAAAAAAAAGAACCCAACCAAATTTAATGAATCCTTTCCATTAATTCTAAAATACATAACATGAAACAAGCTTGTGGGTAAATAGAATTCATTGCATCAAACATAAAACTGAGCACAAGCCTCTGACTGGGACTCTGAGCCTGGGCTATTTCTGGTGCTGGCGCTTCTCCAAGAAGGCCATCCCAGCGATGCTCCACCTGCCTGGAGAAAAGGAAGATAAGCGAGTCGAGCTCTAAGTCCAGCCAGCCCCTGGCTTCCAAGCAGGCAAAGGGCAGCACTGAGAAGCGAGGCCGGGGCAGTCCACACAAGCAACCTCCAGTGAGTCTGAAGGAGCCCAGTGAAGCCCCAATACCTAAGAGACCTCGGAGCCGACCAAAGGGAAGCAAAAACAAGGGTGCTGACAAGATCCGGGAAACTACCACAGCCCCAGGGAGGAAACCACGGGCCAGACCCAAAAAAACTGAAACAGAAGAGGAGGGCATCTTGCAGGAGTCCTCAGAGGAGGAGCTGTGACCGATGCCTCCCGCCCCTCCCAGGAGGAGCAACTTCCTTCTGCGAGGCCCGCTTGGCCCCACCCCACCTGCCACCCCAGGTCTGTCACTCTACCCCGCCCCACACTGCAGCACACCAGTGAGGCGGCCCTCAGGTCCGGGGCAGCCCCTGCCGGCACACAGTTGCCCTCCTGAAAAGGGCTAACATCTGCTTAGCCGCTCCCCATGCCCCTGCGCCCGCTGCCCCGGGGTCACTGCTCTGGGACCTTCCATTTCTCGCTGCTCCCTCTGGTTTCCCCTCTAGGGGCGTGGATGAGCTCCCCCGGCCTTAAAGGCTTGCCCCATCTCATGCTTGCCACGCCCCACCCCACTGTGCTGGCAGCAGCCAGGTGGCCAGTGGGGGAGGCTCGGTCTCATCCAGTAGGGTTCACCCTCTTGTTCCTTCCCAGCCTTTCTAGTCAGGCCCCAGGTCAGACACCTCCTGGGGTATAGGAAGGAGCAGGAGCCGGAGGCCCTGCCCTTCGTGCCTCACCCACAAAGAGAGCAGCCAGCCCTCACCCACTCAAGTGAGGCCCGGTCACTTCTGGCAGCTGCCTAAGGCCAGGCTTGTGCCCACTTTCCTGCTTTCACTGCAGCTGCAGCTGGGTGGGCGCCAATACCAAGCTCCATGCTCCCCGCCCCTTGGCTCCCCTCCCCCAAGGTTCTGGTTCCATCTTTTCCTTTGTTCACAAACTACCTCCGGAGAGTTGTTTGTGTTGGTTTTTTGTTCAATGTTTCACTCAGACACTTGTCACTGCTGCTGCCATCAGCACCAGATGTTCATCCTCATTGCCTCCCGTTCTGCTTTGTTCCCTCCCCAAGTTTGGGCTGGGGTGCCCAGACTGGGTGCAGAGCACCCTGTCCCAGGGAAGGTGGGGCTCTGCCCCTTGGTTGCTGCCATTCAGTGAGGAGGGGCCATGCAGAATATGGAAGGGTGTAGGGGTCACTAGCTCCCCCTGTTCTGTTGGGGAGGGTGGACACTGTTTGTCCCAGCCAGGGGCTACCCCTCTGGTTTCCTATTTGCAGTTACTTGAATAAAAAAATACCCTTTTCTGAAGGAAAAAAAAAAAAGAAAAGAAAAGAAAAAGAAAAACGGAGCACAAGATTATAAAACTTTATTGCATATTATTTTTTGTCAGAGTTAACACAGCAATAACTCTGACAAAAATAATACACAATAATTTGTAACAATCAGAGTTTAGATGTTGCCTCTTCTGTTGAGCCTTTGTTAGGTCTGCTATGTATTCCTCAAATCCATAATTCTATAAACACAAAATACAACTTAGAATATGCTGTAGAGTCTAATCAGTTTACCAGAGGGAATTATATAGTGTTATAGGACAGGCAGTCAGATAGGGCCAGGCTCTCGAGGGCAATATAGAAAGCAAGAGACAGACACCTGTGGGCCCGACCTTAAAACAAAAGAGTAAGGAAATGCAGCCGCCCACTCAAAGTTAAGTATCAGGGATTGATATTCTATTTTTTTTTTTAAATTTTATTTATTTATTTATTTCTTGTTTCAGAACCTTTGTTTGTTTATTCACTCATTTTTATGGCCGGCTCAGCCCACCCAAGGGCAGGGCTGGCGCAGCATGTGGTGCCGGGGATCGAACCGCGGTCCCTGAAGCCGCCTAAGCTTTCCCAAGCAGGCGCTTTAGACCACTGAGCCATCCCGCCGGGCCCCAGGGATTGATATTCTAAATGAGTATCATCACCCTAAAGGAGCCCAAAGGAGCCAGAAACTCAACCTCAACAAAATATATTCTATTTCTATATTCATGCCCGCTTGCTACGTGACTTGCTTCCCAATTTGTTCCCTATTTAATCAAGTTTACCTGAACAATGATGTTTGTAATCTCATTGGTCAACCATGGCTTTGTCCCACCTCATGACCACCTAAGCAAGTTCCCCTAGTTTCACCTTAGGTCTTCCTTATCACATGGTTTTGCCCTATAAGACCGCTAAAGAAAGACAATTTCAGGGGCAACCCACTCAGGACCCCCTTCTGTTCCCCTCTTGGACAGAAGCTTTCTTTCCCAATAAATTTTCTATTCTAAACCTCCGTCTTATTCCTAAAATTCATTCTTCAGTTTTAGAGAACACGAACTCGTCCAAGTGTTTTTCACGTTAAAAGATCAGTTTTTCTTCCTGCACCAACAGGATGCAAGAAATCAGGCAAAATCCAGAAGAAACCAATTAGGAACATAAAGAGTTTTTAATTTAAAGTTTCAAATTCCCTAGTATTTTTTGACAAATAGTAAGTCTTTATTATCTTTCTTCTAATATGAGGTAAATAATGATACTTTGAAAAACTATGGCAAGAAGTGCAGTTTCTAAACTTGTAGACTCAAGGAATAAAATGGGGTTAAACAGAAAAAAAAGTTTTGACTTTTCTTCAGACTTGAGAGAGCAACATTTTTACAACCTCTTCCCCTGAGCTGTTCATTTTCTTTATCCACATGAGAACTTAAGCATCAGCTTGAAGAGAAATGCAATCAGGATAATCTGATCCACATAGGACAGAATCAGCAGTAGGCACCCACCCTTCATGAAGCCACCCAGGTAATCCACTGCCTCTGGCTAGGTAGTTCTCAACATCTAGCTCCACTAGTAATTACAAAACAGGGAGCCAAGCACAGTGGCATACACCTGCAATTCCAACACTCTGGGAGGCTGAGGTAGGAGAATCCAAGTTAGAGTCTGGTCTGGATAACATAGCAATATAGTAAGATCCTATCTCAAAATAAAAAGTGAAAAAGAGGCTAGAGGTGTAGCTCAGTGCAAAGACTCAGCGCTTAATCCCCAGTATCATGAAATAAAGTAAAACAGCAACCAAACAGTAGTGACCTGGTACACAGAACCAATCAGAAGTTAGAGCAATAACTTTTCCCAGCCATGAATCTTGGTAGGAGCTTCTTAAGGGTAAGCTTTATCACCCATCAGAAAAGGCTTCCTTCCATTATCAAGAAAAAGAAGGAGAGGGGCTCCAGCAGGATGGCTCAGTGGTCTAAAGTGCCTGCTTAGGAAAACTTGGGCGGTTGCAGAGACCGCGGTTCAATCCCCGGCACCACATGCTGCACCAGCCCTGCCCTCAGTGCAGGCTGAGCCGGACATAAAAATAAATGAACAAACAAACAAAAGTTCTGAAACAAGAAAAAAAAATTTTAAAAAAAGAAAAAGAAGGAGGGCTGGGGAGATAGCTTAGTGATCTAAGTACCTGCCTGGCAAGTGCAGGGACCCAGGTTTGAATGCTGGTACCACATGCCATGCCAGCCTCATGAAGAGCCAGCCACTGAAACCAGGCCTGGTGGCACATGCCTGTAATCCTAGCACTGGGGAGGCTGAGACAGGAGGATCATTGTGAGCTGTGTATTGAGACCCTGTGCCAAATAAATAAATAAATAAACAAACAAATAAATGATTTTTAAAAAAGAAAAGGAAAAACAAAGCACCAAAGAACTCACCATCCACTCAGGCATGTGAAAAGCTGAGGTGCCCTCATTACCGTCCCACTTCTCCATAGTGCAGGCTTGAGTAAAATTTGTCCTAAAGCAAAAGGGAAAGCTGGTTTGGAAATGCCAGGTTATCTGAGCACACCAAAGCAGATCCAAACCTAGTGATTCAGAAGGTCAGTGGGCTAGGAGAAGCCCCGTCCCTTTTCACAAAAACTACCTAGTCAAATCCAGATCATCAGTCAACTGCCTGACAAATCCCTTACTGGTCGGCTTCAAAGCTTTCTGCTTCTGATCAAAATCAGAGTGGATGCAAAGTTCTGTACCCCAGGACTACACTTTCTACAGGGCTACACTGTTTAATGCTATTCAAACACTACTCCACCTCTCTAGTGGGAACATTCTGCAGCAACATGCTGGCTTCCTTCTTCCTTGACTATAAAGCATTAGCTAACTTCCTCCCTCCCCTCTGGACACGTCACTAGAGGTACTGATACCAAGATCAATAAAGACCCAGGTCAAGAAGACACTCCCATTTCTCAAGAGGTGTTTGATTTGAACTAGTACAGTAAACAGGCGTTTCCTTGAAATCAGAGTTTCTTGGGGATTTTAAATTCAAACAGCTATGCAGAAGCTTCCCATCTGCTCCTACCAGGGGCCTGGCATACACTCTTTGTGGAACCAGGGACCAAACTCAGGACCTTGTATCTGCCAGGTGGGCACTTGCACCCCTGAGCTATCTCCCATCCCCTGGGAAGAGCTTTTTCGTACCATCAGTTCTCATTAGATGTGCTGAAGAAAGTTCTGGGAATACAACTCCCTCTGCTGGCTCAATGTGAGATGTACACAAAGATCTAAGGTCCCCCGCCTAGAGACAGCACAGGTGCTGTGCAGAGAAGCTGCTTCCCAGAGGCTAGTAAGGTGCACAGCCAAGACTAGTGCTCCCAGAAAGACCCATGCTGGGCTTTTTTTTGTTTTTTTTTTTCCCCACTCATAGGCCTGTTTCAGGAAGAAACACTGTAGCCCTGTAAGCTATCACATTAAAGAACTCCAGAAGCTGTTTGTTCTTTATGTTTCCACACCATCTCCCTCCTCTCTACAAACTTCAGAAGTTTGGAAATAAGATATAACTAAAGGAAGTTGGGCATAGTGATGCATGCTCATAATCCTAACATTTGAAGGCTGAGGTAGGTGGCTTGAGGTTTTAGCCCAGCCAGGGTAGATCCTGTCTCCAAAAAAAAAAAAAAAAAAAAAAAAAAAAAAGCTGGGGATATGGCTGCATGTGAGGGTCCTGGGTTCCATGTAATCCTGTCTTTTATTCCTGTCATGGTTTTACTAAACGTTGTCAAATCTTTTGATTACTCTCTTCTTCAGTTTCCTTATTATGAGCTGAAATGAGAGAATGGACTAGTTACACTAGAATGGACTAGGTTACGACTAGTCTTTTTCTGAGGCCAAAAGGATAAACAGTGAGATTCTTTAGTCCCCTATCAGACGCTAAGGTTCTTAATTACTTGAGTCCCAAACTCAGTTTGGTCATTTCTCAGGTTGTCTAATTACTAGGCTCAAATCTTCCTTGCCCCTTCCAACCTGAAATGCCAATGCTACCACAGCAATAGGACTTTAGTTCTCCTTCCTGCCTCCCAACCTAAATGACTTAGGCATTGGCTTCTCAGTGATCTGAAGATCTCATGTCTTTAGGTCTCTAGGGACTTTATATAATCACAGAGGCATCACCCTTACTGGTGAAGATCACAGGTTCTAAAGCTGGATAGACTATGGGTTGAAGCTTCAGAACTTACTGGCTATGTATCTCAGGATCATACCTTCCTCACATTGTTTTTCTAGAGATTAAATAAGAAATTATACATGGCAGAGTAGTACTATATTGCCTGATCAAATTTTGCCACTGCCTAACTGCTCAACCTTGACTGAGTTACTTATTCTCACACCTAAATCCTCTAATCTGCAGAATGAGGCTCTTAAGGGTACTGATCTTACACATTTACTGAAAGGATCAAGTAAATTAATATGTAAAAATCATTTAGAGTAGTACCTGGATCTTATCAGTGTTATTTAAAATTTACCATTACTATTACTAATTAAATCATGTACATTCTTCCCAACATACCCAAATCTATCCTTTCTCTACACATAGTGAATTTATTTATGTAATTAAGCTGCAAGTATTTATATATGTTACATTCCAGGCAAGTTCAGAGACAGTTCTTGTCTTTATAGTGCCCAGAGCATATGCGTAGAGGTGTGAACACAGAGGCAATGACAACAGAATTGTGAGAATGACACTGGGAGTACAAGATGCTAAGTGTACACAGCAAGGGGATCTATCATGCGTACTGGAGGTATTGCATTACAGAAGCTGCATTTAAGCAGAAAAATAAAGGATACACAGGAGTTCCTAGCAAATGATAAAGAGGAAACTAAGAAAAGTATTTCAGGGGCCGGGGACATAGCTCAGAGGCACAAGTGCCTGCCTGGCAAGTGTAAGGTCCTAAGTTTGATTCCCCGGTTACACACACAAAAGAAAGGAAGAAAGAAAGGAAGGAAGAACAAGAAAAAAGAAAAGTACTCCAAACAGTGAGAATGTGTATTCTATAGTATCTGTTATCTCTTTTGTCTTTCTAATACCAGCTGTCTGAGCCTATCATCACCTCTATCTAAATCAGTGTTTCCCAAACCTGAATATTTAAATAAATTATTTAAAATCTTTTAAAAATTCTAATTCTGACTTACAGTCTGGACTAGATCATAAGATTCTTTTGGGGGGGGGGCACTGCTAGAAGTTGAACCCAGGGCCTTGCACATGCCAGGCAACAGTGCTACAGCAAAGCTGCATTTTAAACAGTTCTTAGATGATCTCCACATTGCTGAAATCAGCTTCTGAGAGTAAGGGTCTGGAAAAATTACCCGTAATGGTCTACTTCAGTTCATTAAATTCAATTTGTTTATACAGGATTTTACTAACAGCATGATCATTTTGAAATAGGACTATATCACTCCTTTGTTTATAATGATCCTGTACCTTTCCCCTGTCTTCAAAATCTAAACTCCTAACAGAATGACGTATAAGACCCTGTATGACTTGGCTTCTGCACAACTCTACTGTTTCAGATCTTCACATCCCCTACCTCCTCACTCTACATGAATGCTTGCTTGTGCACATCCATTTTTAGCAGTAAAATTTCTAGCTAAGCTTTAAATTCTTTCAGTGCACATTTCCAATTCCTGTTCTAGGTTAGCAATTAATTTTACAAGTTACTGTGTAACCATAATCTACCTGTGTCATCTCTACCATAAAACATTTCATTGTTGATACCATAATCATTTGTCTACCTCCATAATGGACCTGTGCATAATTTGGGGGCAGATATTATGTGTCTTATTTCATATTCCAAGTTCTTAGCATATAATAGAAACCAATGAATACTGTGATGGATGAAACAAAATCACTCAATGAAAGAATATATAGCTATCTTAGAGGAACACTCCTCACCCTAAAATCTGGGCCAGGTACCTAAGGGTAAAAGGAAGAAAAGAGGAACCAGGTATGAATACAAGCTAATGAAACCATAAACAGAAGTATAATAACAAATTAAATGTATCTTCTTGCCACTGAGTAAATCTATTAGCATTTCTCAGATAAGCAGTTAAACACTATCCCAAGCCATATTTTCTACTTCCTTTTAAGTCTCTAGTATATGAAAGTGGAGTGTGGACTGAAATCCTCAATCTCTCTCACATAGCAAGTATATCTCCACTTGGGTCAGGGTTCAGTTTGCAGCATACTTAGCACTTCCAGATAAAATGTCCTCATAGAAAAGTTCAGCTTAAGCTGGAAATCTTAAACTTGGAAACATCAAGAATCAGAATAAGGCAGCCGGGCGTGGTGGTGCATGCCTGTAATCCCAGCACTTGGGAGGCTGAGGCAGGATTGGTGCGAGTTCGAGACCAGCCTGGGCTACAAAAGCGAGCTCACGGCCAGCCTGAACTGCATAGCGAGACCCTGTCTCAAAAAGACCAAAAAAAAAAAAAAAAAAAGAATCAGAATAAGGAGAAATTTGCATTCAAAACCCTAAATTTTACTATAGAACTAGGGGTAGAAGACAGATGGAAATTAAGTAATGAAGTATGATGTCACTAAATAAATGTAGAGTGTGAATTCTCCCTCACCCCTTTTTCTTTTGTGTGTGATACCAGGAATTGAACTCATGACCTTGTACTTGCCAGGTAGGCATTGTCTACAGAGCTCTATTTCTGGCCCTTCTCACTCTTTTTAAAATAAACTTTTTTATTGGGCAATAAGTTATCTGTAAAAAGTAAATAAGTCAAGAAGTTACTGCTTGATAAAATTTCCAAAAGTCAGCACACCTATGTAACCATTCACAGGTATGGAAAGAGAACATTTGCAGGACAGTAAAGCCTTTCAGCACATCCTCTCCTAGCCTTTGCTCTCCCCTTCCCTAAAGGCAATCTCTAGCCTTACTCCTGTCACCATCAGTTTTGTCTAGTTTAGTGGTTTTTTGTTTATTTGTTTTCAGAATGGGGATTGAACTCAGGTCCTTGTGCTTGCCAGGCAAGCGCTTATTCTACTGAACTATCTCCCTAGTCCCAGTTTTGCCTATTCTAAACCTGATATGAATGCCATTAAACATGTATATTCTTCTACCCAATATGTTTTAAAGAGTTATCCAGGGGGCCCTGCGGGATGGCTCAGTGGTCTAAAGCACCTGCCTGGGGACGCTTGGGCAGCTTCAAGGACCGCGCTCGGGCAGCTTCAGGGACCGCGGTTCGATCCCTGGCACCACATGCTGCGCCAGCCCTGCCCTCGGGGCGGGCTGAGCTGGCCATAAAAATCAGTGAATAAACAAACAAAGGTTCTGAAACAAGAATAAAAATAAAAAATAAAAAATAAAAAAACAAGAGTTATCCAAGTTTTCTACATTTGGTAGAAGGTTATTTGGAAAAAAATACCCCATTGCATGAATATTACTGTCTCCATTTATTGAATCCATTCTTTTGCTGATGGGCTTTCTGGCTGTTTTTAGTGTGGAAGCTATAAAGTCATATATTTTGGTCCCATGTGAAAATATTTCTGAATCTAGGTATGGTGCCATTTGCCTATAATTCTAGCACTTCTGAGGCTGAGGTATTGTACTCACCACAAGTTCGATGCCAGTCTGGGTCACATAGTGAGTTCAAGGCCAGTTTGGACTATAATAAGACCCTCTCTTAAAAAATTCTGTTGAACGTATGTATACCTGGGAGTATAACTCATAGGTTATAGAGTATGTACATGTTCTGCTAAACAGACAATGCCAAATAATTTTCCAGAATATATATCAGTGTTTCAGTTGCTTGCATCCTTGATCTTTTTTTTTCCCCAGCATTCTAGATAAATGTGCTACTTGTGATTTTAATCTGCATCTCATTATACTACAACCAGACATTAAAAAAAAAAAAAAAAAAAAAAAGCCTGTGGTAAATAAATACATAGAATTATTTTTACCATTTAAAAAAATTAACCTGCCGGGCGTGGTGGCTCACGCCTGTAATCCCAGCACTTGGGAGGCTGAGGCAGGAGGATCGTTGTGAGTTCGAGACCAGCCTGGGCTACAAAAGTGAGCTCAAGGCCAGCCTGAACTGCACAGTGAGACCCTGTCTCAAAAATTAAAAAAAAAAAATTAAAAAAAATAAATAAATAAAAATAAAATAAAAAAATTAACCATTGTAAGTACACAGTTAAGGGGCCATAAGTATACTTACATTGCTGTGCAATATTACCACCATCTCCAAAACTTTCATTATGACAAACTGAACCTTTATACTCCTACGCTTTCAATAAACATTCTTTTTTTTTTCTTTTCTCCTTTCTTTTTTTAAAAGTTGACACATTGCATATTGTCCTCACAATAGTTCTACAGAGCACAGTGTGTGGGCATGACCCATCTCCCTATTGATGTTGCTAAGAAGAAATAAAGAACAAAAAGAAAAAGAAAGAAAATTCTTCTCTTTGGACTAACAGGAAGCAGATGCATACAGTCTCCATTAATTTTATTTGAAAGGTGACTTTTCTTTGTCTGACTTTAGTTAGATTTTTAAAATAACTTAAATGCCTTAAAGTTCACAATCCCCACCCTCTTATTCCACATAAACTGAAGTACAGTCATCTTAAGTTATCCATGGGTGACTGGTTCCAGGATATCCCCTATTCCTCATACCAAAATCTGTGGACACCCAAGTGCTCATATAAAATGACCTACTACTATATTTCACAGAACCTATATACTTCTTCCCATATATTTTATTTCTTTCTACCAGTATTGGGGACTGAACCCAAGGCCTTTGCACTGAGCTACCTCTACAGCCTTTAAACTAACTTTATTTGTTTATTCATTTAAATTTTGAGACAGGGTCTTGTTAAAGTCACTAAGTTGGCCAGGCTAGGCTTGAACCCTTGCCTCATGCTCTCCAAGTGCTGAAATTATAGGCTTGGGCCATCATGTCCAACTTGTACTCATATGCTTTAAATCTTTAGATTATTTATAATACCTAGTACAATGTAAGTACTTTGTAAATATTTGCTCTATTGTACTGTTTTTGGAATAATAATAAAAAAGTTCTGGAAGTGTTCAAGTTGATTTCTTTTTTCCCTGTATTTAGGACAGGGTCTACAAGGTCTTACTATGTACATTAGACTAATAGTGATTCTCCTGTTTTCAGCCTTCCAAGCACTGGGATTAGAGGTACATGCCACCATGCCAGTCTCAATTACTGTCTCAGTGCACCCCAGGGGGCAGGGCTGACACACACACCCTGGGGATCAAACCCTAGGGTAGAGATAAGAACCTAGCATCTTAAAGAAGCAGAAAACAATAACAAAATTTAGGGCAGTTTGTAATCTGTTACTTAGGGATTCCAGAAAACTGGGATTTAAGAAGGCAGGTAACAACTTATCCTGATTGATGTCTCTGCCTTTATTTGAGATGTTGGTGATTATCTCCTCCCCTCTTTGTAATTCTTTTATTTAACAATTATGTGAACCTAGTGTTAAACAAATAGTAAAGGTCAACAGAAGTTATAGCCCTAAATAAAAAGGAGATGCTTCTAGAGCTCTGGGCTCACTTTGAGAGAGACAGATCTCCATGAGACCTCCAAAGCTACATTTATTGGATCTTCTCATTGTTTCTTTCAGCACTGACTCATAACAAACAACACTCGGGCCACTGCTCTGCCAAAGCATGTGCTTTAGTCTGCTGAGCTATCTGGCTGGCCCTCAAGTGTGATTTTTTTTTCAAAAAGTAAATATTTTCAACGTTTTGTTGGTTGAATCCATAGATGAAGAACTCGGGGATATGTACAGTGAACTATAAAGTATCTCTAGTTGCATTAAGAGATTAGCAGGCCTAAACAATTCTTGAATTGATTCTGTTTTCTATATACTTTTTTCTATCTATAAAGAAAAATAAACATGAAGTAGACAAAATATGCCTTTTCCAAAATGTCTATATACTAATATTTCTTCCTTTGTAGCAGAAGGAAAAATAGATCAAAGTAATTTTATACATTTGGTGATAATATGGTATGGGAATTCACATTTAATGTCAATTAATTCACATTTAATTATGAGGAAGTAGGGAGGAAGGATCATAGAAGAATGTCCTTCAAGAGACATCTGGTTTACACCGATTTAAAAATAGATAACTAGCAGCCACAGAAAGTTTCTAAGTAGGTTAGTAATATTTTCACAGAATAATGTGATAAAAACATGATTCAGGAAAGATATTTGTTTACTGTGTGTAACTGATATAGTCAAGGGAGAACACAGAAGGAGAACTATATAAGGTCAAACATTAAGAGGTTAAAACTTACATTTCCAGGGCTGGCTAGCTAGCTCACCAAAATAAACACCTGCTTAAGTAAGCACAGGGACTGGGATTCAATCCTAAGCATGACATGCTACACTAGCCCTGCCACTGGGCACACTGAGCTGGCCACCATGACTAGGCATGGTGGCACACACCTGTAATCCCAGTGCTGGGGAAGCTCAAAACAGAAGAATCACAATGAGTCTGAGCTGCATAGTGAGACCCTGAACCAAATACATAAAAATCTGCATTTTCAGATTATAATCATATAAAAAATGATAAATCTGAGAATTCATATAAAAGAAGAACAAACAGGATCTAGACAAAAGTCTAGATAAAATGTTGAAAGTGAAAAAAGTTCCTAAAATACAAATTGGACAGGTGGGGATACTCACCACCAATACTAACAAGGAACTGCACAAATTTGAATAGTTACTTTAATGGTCATTTTCCATATAGTCAAATTCCATGTATCCTACATCATTACTGTTTTTATGTGTGATATGTGATAATAAATACTAAAATTATTTTCCCTTCCTGGTGCTTTTCTACCAAAATCCTCTTACTGCTTTTCAAAAGTCTTTTCCATGACAGCCAAATAGAGAATATTCCAATGAGTCCTAAAGTAAATCAATCAAGCATATCCATAATTAGCAAGCAAACCAATCTTTTTTACATCCAACAACAAAATACTATATATTTATTGGGGCCCAGCAGGATGGCTCAATGGTCTAAAGCGCCTGCTTAGGAAAGCTTAGGCGGCTGCAGGGACCATAGTTCGATCCCCAGCACCACATGCTGCGCCAGCCCTGCCCTCAGGGCAGGCTGAGCCGGCCATAAAAATAAGTAAATAAACAAAATACTATATATTTATTAAACAAAAATTTAGTAAGAATCAGTGTTTCTGCATGGTAGTGCACGCCTGTAATCCCAGCACTGTTTCTACAGTGTAAATTTCTCCTGGCTGCATTTTCTCCCCATCCTCCCACAAATAACCTACTTTCTAATAGTCAATTTTGGAACTGCTGATGAATGAACTAAAAGTCTATGAAGTACTTTAAAGTCTTTGGAGTTAAATATACAAAACACTCAGACTCTTATTATTTGAGATACTTATATAAAGTAACAACAATGAATCTGTCAATACTAAGTCACAGAGAAAGTATGGGGTTAGGTTTATGTTATTTAGTATTTTTATTAGCTAATTAATAGATAACCTTGTTTTATGAATATTTTTGAGGGTTGTTTGGTGTGCTAGGGATCCATTCCAAGGTCTCACACATGCTAAGTACCACTGAGCTACATCCCTAGTCTTATGTCTGGTTCTGTTTAAAGATATCTTGCTTAAAGCTGGGGCTTTGGTGGGGCATTCCTGTAATTCACTGGGAGGCTGAGGCAGGAAGACTGTTGTGAATTTGAGACTAGCCAGGGCTACAAAGTGAGCCCAAGGCCAGCCTGAACTGCACAGTAAGACCCTGTCTCAAAAAGAACACACACACACATAGACACACACACACACACACACACACACATACACACACACATATATATATATATATATCATTTATATATATATTCATATATATATATATATATATATATATATTCATTTAGCCATAGCCAAGAACAGCACTCTAATTCATGCATGAACCCTAAGCTTATCTAACATATTTTCTATGTAAGACACATCAGAGCCTTTTTGCATTTGAAAACACTAGACAACACTTTGTTACTACACCCAAGGGCCATTTTAAACAACAAATCACATGAAAGAAAGACAGACAGACAGACAGAAAGAGAGAGGAGGAGGGAAGGTAGGCAGGCAGGCAGATAGGCAAGCAAATAAGCAAGAGAAAAAAAGCAAGGAAACAAGCAAAAAAGAGAAAACCTAGGAAACTCACAGATACACACTAAAACCAATAACAAAAAAGTAGCATTAAATTGGCCTTGAAAAAGATACTTACTGACTATATGAGAGATAAAGCAAATAGGCAGTACACTGTCTTAATTGACCTCAGCTAGGAAAGAGGCATGATGGGCGGCTCAAATGTTTTGCTACCCTGTATCTGCCCATGAAAGATACCGGAAGGATTGTGAATATTGAGTAAGCCATGGTTTGGAAGGCTATTTTAACTTGCTTCTTAAAACTTTTCCAAATTCCTCTCACAAACAGTTTCCAAAGGCTTCTAAAGCACATGGTCATAGAACCAGGCATGGTAGTGCACGCCTGTAATCCCAGCACTTGGGAGGCTAAGGCAGGAGGACGGTGTGAATTCGAGACCAACCTGGGCTACAAAAGTGAGCTCAAGGCCAGCTTGAACTGCATCGCAAGACCTTGCCTCAAAAAAACCAAAAAACAAACAAACAAACAAAAAACACACGGTCAGGTATAGTCACAAACAGCCAAGATCCTAGTCTCAGTACTGATTGTATGTATTAGTCTTCTCATTTCTAAAACTCGATACACAACTATCACAACTTAAAGGAAGAGAGGTTTAATTTGGTTCAAGCTTCAGGGAATTCAGGTGGCTCCGAGGCAGAAACATCAGGTTGGAAGGGCATGGCAGAGAAAGCTCTTCAACCAGGAATCACAGAATTTAAGGAGTTGCTAGGGACAGGAATGCACCTTTCAAGGTGACATCCACAGTGGCCTACCTCTTCTGACTAGGTCCCATCTCCAAACAATGACTTTAGGGAGCATCTTCATTTCAACCATACCAATCACACACAGTGAAGACTTACAAGGAACCTATATTCAGATACCCAAAACCACTACTACCCAATAGTCCTATGCTTGGACTCTATGGCTGCTGAAAACAAACTCAGGATAGGTCAAGACACCCTAGTGATTCTTACACACTTCCTTACCCAGACTTCTCATCTCTATACTAGCTCTCCAGATGTTCTGTATTCTTCTTGAATGTTTAATTATAATATCTATCCTTATCTTCATTTATATTAATTTTACTGGAAAAAATAATTAGATGGAAAATTGTTTTCAACTTCTTGGCACTAAACCCCATAAATTTACTGACATCTATCTTCTTCTGTCTCCCACTTATTTTATT